>JAUTWP010201451.1:0-16399 GCA_033042655.1 Cyathermia naticoides | reverse complement strand
CCAGACTGCAGCTGGGTCCACTGAGAAGGATCGATCCGACGACCGAACGCTTCAAAGGCGGGCACGCTATCCACTGATCTACATCCCGCTTTATATTAATGGTTGTCTGGTAAAAATGTAATCATTTTAACAACAAAAATAATAACAACAATAATAATTAAAAAAGAAAACAAACAAAAGAAAAAAGCTATTCGTACTAAAACACTTAAATACTTAATATTTGGAATCGTTCATCGCTAGT
The DNA here is from genome assembly GCA_033042655.1 of Cyathermia naticoides. Classification (NCBI taxonomy): domain Eukaryota; kingdom Metazoa; phylum Mollusca; class Gastropoda; order Neomphalida; family Neomphalidae; genus Cyathermia; species Cyathermia naticoides. Next base: position 16,158 of record JAUTWP010201451.1, on the reverse strand, counting down.
GTTTTTCAAGTCTTTCAAAATGTTGCGAGCTGTCAGACGACACAAAACGTCCCCGCATCCTATTTCTTCTTAATGCGAGGCTAAAATAGTCCTCATTGTCACGCTTCGCAGATTACGATTCACATCCTTACAGATCAATGCGTTAAAAAAAAGAAATCCGCAGAAAATAAATACAATATTATATTCCAAATTTTCATTATCGCAACAACACTCATCTGTTGTATTAATGATTTATTTATTTTCTCGTAAAGCTAGAGCACGTTGGTGAATCTCTCTTTTGAAAACTTTCAAACAAAGAGCTTTTCTTGACATGCCGCGGCATTCGAGGGCCCCTTTAGATAGTGGAACGGATTGCAGCTGGTGTCTTATTAGCTCCGCTAGAGGTCGTTCTACGTGACGTCACTGAGGCGGCTCATTCAACTGATGGAAGTCACACAAGTATGTAGTTCTTCTCTCAACGATCGTATGGGATATTATTGATGTTCGCTTTTCGTGGATTTTGAAGGATTTTACGTTTGTTGGTGAATGAAAAGACACTGATGTAGACATCTACATGATATATTCAACTATATGTAGCTGGAAGAGTTTGTTCCAATAAGGTACGTTTAATAACGCGAAAGTTGTGTACGCGTAGCAAGCATTGTTTATGGAGGAAGTGAGTTTACCGGAGCGGGTACACCGCAGATGTCCGCCATCTGTAACAACCAGGCAGATATATTTACACACAAGAGCTCCTCTTGTTCTTGTATTTCATACATTTCTTTAACAATTTGGCGTCTAGATTTATAAATTATCTACTATTCTGTTTTGTTTACCTAACATTTTTGTTTAACCTAACTTAGTAACTGTCATGTCAATGTAATTTTTGTTTGGTATGTTGATTGTATTTCTACACTAGTAATGATATTAAATAGTATCAAATTCAAAAACTATCATCGATAATAATATCATGTATAATATATAACCTGATAATATATGAATATTAAATAGGTAAATAATAAAATATTAATTTAATTTTATCTACTTATCTAACTAGCCTACATAGGTAACATACTTTACAACAAAATATACATTTTAAAATTAATTTTATAATTCAAATGGATAAAAACATTGTGAATTAAATAAAGTACTAATAGTTTTAATAGATGGATATCACAAGTTAATAAAAGTTTTAATAATATTTTAAATAAATTGTGATATATAAATATTTATACTTAATCCTGAAGTTTCTAAAAAAATATTTTAAAAATAAAACGTATAAAAAAACTTAAATTTGAAAATGAATTATTTTTTGAATCATGGCGTCTTTGTGTTAAGACGAGATTTAAAAATGTTTTGTTGACAGGGATGTGGTGCTATGGTGTTTGTAAACAGTTGTGTTGGTTGTTAAACATTGCATCTTTTCTCGCGTGCATTCTTCAGACAGACGTGACGTTTCAGGTTTAAATTTGAAAATTTCGCCCACTTTCATCTGGGCATCTCGTGGCGATTCTGTTGACCAGTTCGTGCTAAACTCTGATTGCTTGATTGAATAATTGGATAACCTAATAGGATTTGTGGACGTAATAGCAACTGGGTGACCGTAGCAACCATAGGCATAGTAAATAATTAGAGAGAAAATAACAACAGACAATTTGCCTTCCTTATAAGTTATATCATAATCAACTAAAAAGTATTAATTTGTTTTTCTTATATAAACCAAAAAGTACCAAGTTGTCATCCTTATAGTTAAATATGAACTAAAGTTATTGTAATATAGATGACATTGACATTTTGAATGTCATTGTGCTCTAAGTATAATGGCGTCGTTAAATAAAACAAACTACTTTTTACATTAACATTTTAACATGATACAATATAGCTAACGTATTACTAAATTTGAATGTAAACTTATAATATTTACATATAGGCCCTACCCATCCAATATATTCAAATATTTTCTGAAATCGATACATTAATACAAATTAAGATGCTCAAAATACTAGTAGTCATGCAAACTATTTAACGTGCTTGCATCAAGAAGTGGGGATAAAACAATATAAATGGGGACGTGGGGATAAAACTATAAATGGGGACAAAAATGACGACTGATCCGTTTAAATAATTGCAGACATGAGTGCAGGTCTGTTTTGCACACCTTCAGTCGCCCAAGGTGGCGGTTTGCTTGATATCACAGCAAACCTGGGTGAGGTTGGGGAGATGCCTTGCGCCATTATTGATCCACTTTCCTGTACAACCAACACAAGCACCAACACAAGCGTAACGTGTTGTTTCAAGCAACACCAACGAATCGTAATTCGTTAACTAGTGTGTTGTTTTCCCATTGTTCCTCGTCAGATGTGCTTTAATACTTGAATAATCTCCAGTAAGGATTATAAGCTTTGACTGTGTTTGAGGCTCTTCAAAACCAGTTTGACGCAAAAAGACAGGCGAGTTGAATCGGATAACCATTAGCGAAGTTTGCAAACTTATCACGCTTTGGTCGTATCTTAAATGTTGATTTTTTTTCTTGGATATTGTGTGACCTTGGGGGCGTCTATGTAAATACCAAGTTTATGCCGTAGTATTCTGGACGCGGTGGATGGACAAAACCATAAACTGCGCCAGTGATAGGCGTCTGCTATAATAGCCTGGCTCTGAACGTAGACGTTAAACAACTTGTCATTGTCCTAGTGGATACCGGTCTCCATGGCCGAGTAGTTAACATATCGGACTTAAGGCTGGTAGGTATTGAGATCGAATCTCTCAGTCGAGGCATGGCATTTTTAATCTCGGTACCGACTCCAACCCAGAGTGAGTGCTCCGCAAGGCTCAATTGGAAGGTGTTCCACTCGCACTGACCAGTGGTTCCATAACTCGTTTAATAAAGTCCATGGTTTGTGCTATCCTGTTATGGGAAAATGCATATACAAGATTCCTTAGTGCTTATGTGCTTGGTGCTTATGTGGCGACAGCGGGTTTCCTCTAAAAACAAACGTCAAAATGGCCATATGAATGACGTCAAATAACCGCTGGTAAGATAAAAATCAATGTGCTCCAGTGACGTGGTTAAAGAAAACAAACTTTACTTTTTCAATAATAAAAACTAACAGAGTGACCATGACAGATTTTGTTCAGTATTGTTTCATGAATAGCTTAACAGATTGCTGTACAGATCCAAAGCTAATGCCATACAAAATCAGCCATTGCTAATCGATTTACAATTGCTAATGAAAATTTCCCAAACATTGTTCCCACGTGATATTTCACTTGACAGAATGTTGAAATACGATAAGGAATATGAATCTCAATCTAGCCAGCAGATATACACGTAAAACCTTCATGTAAGCTATTTCTCACTCTTCACGCTGAATTTACGTGAGTGATGGGGAGTGAGTGATGTTTCCTCTGGAAGTGATACACTATCATTCGTTGCATGTATAAAACGAAAAAGGCTCCTCCAACTCTGACATATTAATAAGTTTACAACAATGTAATATAAAGTAAACAAAATTTTACGCCACTATAGGTTGTTTTTTAACCATCAGCTGTTACACGTCAAGCACATGGTCATGTAATGTAAATACATGTACTAGCATGTACAACAGAATATCTTGATGAACCTGAAATCTCTACAATAGTACAGCTAAAATATCAATCATAAATCCAGGTTTTAGCTATTTATTTTTCAGGCAAACCCTTTGAAAACAGAAATTGGTAACCATAACATGTTTTCAATCCAGGTTTTGGGTACTTATTTTTCAAGCAAACCCTTTGAAAACAGAAATTGGTAACCATAACATGTCTTCAATCCAGGTTTTGGGTATTTATTTTTCAAGCAAACCCTTTGAAAACAGAAATTGGTAACCATAACATGCGTGCTTGAAATATTCATTGGACAGCAGCACGTTAAAAAGCTATACACGTCCATATGCTTGACGCCAGATGAATGCTGAAGCTAGGGGTCGGCTATAAAGGCTAATTTGCCAGCCAGCGAGCCCTGAGGGTTCCAAGTGAACTGAACACCTTTCGGGCTTGTGCACTGGGGAACATGACACTCCGTGACCGTTGTCCGGCTGCTTAATATTTGGTAAAAGTTGAGAATATATGACTTTTCCATGTTGCAAGGTCACACAGGGTTGAAGTGGACAATTCGAACCATCCTTCCCAACAGCTGCTTTATCATTATGGTATGCTCTCAGTTCGATTCTATACTGGGGCCGTCCGGTTCTGGGGGTCTAAGTATTTCTTTGATTTGTGTCATGTGAATTTAATAATGTTAACTATTGTAATATTGCCTTTAAATTTCTTTTACTCAAACATGCCCAAATAGCTACCTTTTTGAACTTGGCACTGGGGCCGTCCGGTTCTGGGGGTCTAAGTATTTCTTTGATTTGTATCATGTGAATTTAATAATGTTAACTATTGTAATATTGCCTTTAAATTTCTTTTACTCAAACATACCCAAATTGCTACCTTTTTGAACGTGGCACTGGTTTATTATCCAGAGGTGAACTAATTTAGAACAAATGATAAATTATACCGTTGTGTTTAATCTCTTGTCTTTTTGTTCACTTGAGTGACAGCTTAAAACATACCTTTTTGACACTTCTCATGTCAGGTCATGTAGTTTAACGTCTACAACATTCAGACGTCTTTCCTGGGCACCGTTTATGTTTCAAGCCACCCTCTGCGTCCGGTACCTTTTTGACACTTCTCAGGTCAGGTCATGTTGTTTAACGTCTACATTCAGACGCCTTTCCAGGCGTGAACTAATTTAGAACAAATGATAAATTATACCGTTGTGTTTAATCTCTTGTCGTTTTGTTCTCTTGAGTGACAGCTTAAAACACACCTTTTTGACACGTCTCAGGTCAGGTCATGCTGTTTAACGTCTACATTCAGACGTCTTTCCTGGGCACCGTTCATGTTTCAAGCCACCCTCTGCGTCCGGTACATTGACACCTGCCCTTTTTTGTTCATATTTGTAAAGGATTAATTTTCAACAATGATGGAGAAGCAATGGGGATTAAATACGATCACTAATTACCATAATTAATTAATTGGGGAATCTATGGTGATCTCCCATAATTTGGTGACGTCATAGACAATGATGATCATTTGTATACGTTGTTAAACAATTAAATATCTAACAATGTACTATAATGTGTGACTAAGAAATACGAATAGTAATAATATACTTCGTCATAATTAAACGTCATAATTCACGTGTACGTCACAATGACTATGCAAGTACATTTGTATTACTTTTAGTATTTTAAAGTTCATCTGTCCCAAACATACGACAGTTATCTATCTTGATAAAGGACCAAATAACCTTTGAAAATGATATATAAATTTGTATCTTGTCACATACGCCGACACCCAATTAAACATACGACAGTTATCGGTCTTGATAGTGGAAGAAATAACCTTTGAAAATGATATATTAATTTGTATTTTAAAGTTTATCTTGTCACATTCCCAGACACCCAATTAAACATACGACAGTTATCGGTCTTGGTTGAGTAGAAAATAACCTTTGAAAATGATATACCTGTATAAAGCTGATGTCAAAATATGACGTTCTGTTCTACCCCCAGCATAAACTGACAGATATGGACAAATGATATGTCGGTTTGGACGTTGAAAACACTGAACAAGCTACAAGTACAAGCCGAATATCCAAGCTTTTCAACGTCAGAGGATAGTTTGGTTAGGACCGAGTTTGAAAAAGCGCCGTGAACAAGGGAAATAATTAAACGTCATTATCTACCGCAGATAGGTGGCGAGATTATTTCTGTCACTACCTCGGAATCGTTCAGATTTATACGTGCGATATCCCGTGTTTTTAGTCCAGCACAACGGTCAGTTGTTCGGTCAGTTGTTCACACCTCTGGCCGCAATGCCATAGAAGCCCTCCGCCATGATGAATCTCCCGCCCGAGTAGAACAGACAGTTATTGTTGTTCCACCCTGCCAGTCCACAGCTTCAAGCGGAGCGTGGATAAGTCGTCAAGTCTGCTGACACCCACTGGGAGTGATGCATTTGTCATGTTTATTCTGCCGGACTCTCTCGGCAAGACGGAGCACTCCAATTTACTTCTTTCGCCCAAGCTGTCGGTTATTATAGAAAATATGCCGCAGCCCGTCAGTTTGAATTATGGACCGTTGCCGTGATGGTCCCGGTCACCTATACTGAATTCCATAAACAAATACACACGAAACATTCGAAATATCTTCTAAGTCAATTTTACTGTACATTTCCCATTTGTTATAGTTAATTAGCCCACGAAGTTGTGCAATTTCACCTTTTTAATGATATCCCCTGTGTATTAATTGTTGAAATAGGGACGCAGTGTGAAAATACTTTATTTTTCGTGTTTTATATTTTCTTATGGAGCTCAGTAATCTCCCATCCATTGTGGCATCTCTATGTCCTATCAGTACATCAGTATGTAGTAGACAGTCCAACAAGCTTTGACCACCACTCGTGGGTCATGTTAACGTCCGAGGTTACGTACTGTTCAAAGACATTCTCCTGTTACGGATCTCAAGGACGCTTTCTCTGTCTGGCAGGATTGTGAAAGTCGTAAGAAAGGTGAACTATAAATTATGGGGTTATCCAAGTATCATCTTACTAAAACTGCTTGGCGAACATTTGGAAGTTTAAAGACATTAATCATAACGGTGTGTAACCAAGCGTGGTTGTCTAACAGCTTTAGGGTCAGGGAATAGTGTTTTAATAGTTCGTTTAGCAGTTTTAGGGTCAGAGGATACTTGGCCAGATATATGAAAGGTCAAACATCAAAGGGAAACAAGTCGTTACTATTAATGTCAACGATGAACATTCAGCAACATTTTTTGTATAGCTCTTTAAATAAGCATTCCAGAAGATATTAAAACCAGTTTAAAGGAAGATTTATAGATCTATTCGGACATTGTTCAAATATTCATCACTTCTCATCGGTTTGTAGTGATGTGACAAAAAGAAAGAACTCCCCCCACCCCCAAAAAAACAAAAATACAACCCCCACACAAACAACAAAAGACCAAACACACCAACAAACAAACACAGAAACAACAATACAGAAAAGTTTTATTTAAGGACACCACTAAAGCACATTGATTGTTGTTTAATCATCGGCTGTTGGACTTCAAATATGGTCATTCTGACACTGTTTTAGAGGAAACCCGGTTCCGACACATGCTACTATTTCCGATGACCATCAAGTTTTTTTATATGTAATTTCCCATACACAGGAGAGCACACACTACCGCCTTTGATGAACCAGTTGTGTACCACTGATTGGAATGGAAAATAGCACAAACTGCAAATGGGTTCATTGAGAAGAACTGATTCAATTCGGCTCTTGGCGTTCACTCTTACTGAACAACCTAGAAAGGGGGAGGGGGTAAATTTAACACCAATGTGTCTCTATAGTTCTAATAAAACTACTACCACTTACATTGCTATGCATGTGTAGCTTCTGTCACACCCCTACCATTTGGATTACTATTCCTGTGTAGTTTCTGCCACACCCTACCATTTGCATTGCTATGCCTGTGTAGTTTTGATTGAAATCACTCAGGACAGACCCTCATCAGTAATGGCTGCTCACAGCTCAGCTGGTGGCGTCATCAAAGAGTTTAGCACCTGACTGGCAAGTGAAAAGTAAAAACTGCATGAGGGACAACATTAAACGAAGCCGACTACTGAGTCATGCATTCCATATAGATGTGAGATTGACCGTAGAGTATCTTTGTGTTGTCCATGTCTACACCGCCTACATGGTTAGCATCTTCAGCACATAGCTACAGCGACGTCATTGTGACGTAACTGCTTGTCAACAGCATCCTTTAAATAATAATTTTTTTGTCAAATGCATGAGTGATATTCACACCTATACATGTGTTGGTAGGAGTTAATAAATTTTGTATATCGAGTGTTGAAAACACAAACTATGTAGGACATAAATATTTGTAAAGTGAAGTAAAGTTTGTTTTATTTAACGACGCCACTGGAGCACATTGATTTTTTATTTTATCATCGGTTATTGAACGTCATTCATATGGTCAATTTGACACACAATTGTGAAGTTTAGTAAATAGTTACTCATATAACGTAAATAAAGTATCTCAACGAAGCATTATGCAACATTTACAATGGTTCATTCGAAAACACACACAGCAGGAACCTTTTACATATATGTGTCCTCCCATTCTGCCTACACCCAACCAGTATATGAAGAAGCCATTATGCAACATTTACAATGCTAGCATTGACTGATATATTTGAAAAGGAGTGCACACTGCAGTGACCTATATGTATTGACGTACAACAAGACTTTTTACAAGTTGCCCACCCTCTTCTTTGTCTTGTAATTGCATTATCTGTACACAAACCTTGTAGCCAGCTGTGCGTCTTTCTTCGGTATTCAACCGGACATACCATGCAAGAAGTCTACGACCTGAGTGTTCTTTTAACGGGCTTGCCTCACTTAATCCTATCAGAAACATGAAGCAGAAACGTCGATGAATGGGCAGATTTCGCTGTGGGCTGATTACATTAATTTAATACTATCACCCTCTAACGACTGCTCCAGATTGCTCCAGTCCTGTCGTAGAATTGATCATGGTGCTTTTGTCTACCTACCTTGTACCACGGAAGAGGTGTATCTGCCAAGTTTTTCTTTTAAAACTTATCTGCACACATGTTGCACAAGCTCTGGTGATTAATTTTCAAGTATCTGTTTTTATAATGGTATTGGGTTTTGAGATGCAACAGGTGACCTTGATACTGAATGAATAAAATAAATATCGCTTTCAAAGTTCGTAAACAACACAATAGTTATTTTATAATAGTCTAGGAGTTTTAAAATGGAACAGGTGATGTTTAAACGAACACAATTAAAACAACTTACGTTCAAGCGTATGTAAACATTGCAAGCTATTTAAGTTATAATGCTAATTGTATCTAGCATGCGAAATATTAATAAGTCTTCCGCTGTTTTAAAACCCAACAGGTGATGTTTAAACTATAGGAATAAAACAAACCACACTAAAACGTAAGTAAACAATGCAAGCTACTTTATTTTAATAGTCTAGCATGGTTTTGAAATAGCAGGTGATGCGTCTAGTGGGTTTTTTTATGTGACAGGTCACGTTTAAACTAGGAATAAAACAAATCACTTTGAGGAGTAGCTAAACAATGAGTTATTTTAGCTGATCATGCCTGATGTCTTGTGCTTTAAAATGTGATATTAATCCATATATTGCAGCTTTAAAACAAACCTGGAACATCTATTCTAAATGATTACATGTTAGAAACAATGTAGATAGTTTGTTTAATGCAGAAAGTTTCTTAAAATTATATGATAGTCTTGGGCCGAGTTCAAAGAGAACTAATTATAATTGATGACCACACAACGTCCCGTCAATTTGCATGTTTATTTTGGACTTGTCTGCCCTCACATAATCTGCCTTGTATTACACAACTTCAATGTATCTTTAGAAGCCTAACGCGTGTTTGAAAAAATAATCTTTAACCCTACCACTAAATGTGTCCTATAAATAACGATAAAAATCTCGTTTGCCGGTCGTTGGTCATGACTGTATTAATAGCATGACGTGTTCGGTGTTTAATATTTACTGTCCAGATAACAGATAATGACGCTATAGCTATTCTTTCCACATAACCATCGCGTAAATGCAATGATGATTTGACCCCACTGTGTCGCATTTGCACCGGCTTAATCCACTATGATGCAAGTCTTATAGATTCCCTACACAACTTGACTCGGCACATTACTTTTTAAACAAACAAGATTGATGGGTTCCCAGTCATGGGCCATTTGCTGGGTACCTCTGATGACCAAATACACGTGTCGACCGGTCAGAGAAGAGATACGCCATCTCAGAGACCTGATACTGTTGTTTCTAGGATAGCGTGTTTGAGCCTCCTCCTTATCGCTTGTCCTGTACGTGAATAGACTCTTTATGACCCGAATGACCACTGTCCACAGCAACATGTAATTTGGGGCTCTCCAGAGGATTTGCTATATCCTCACTATGAATGATTTTAAACTTTTAATATGTAACACTCGGATCGCTGTTGGGCAGAGACTAAACTGTTGTAAAAGACGTCGTGACACGCAGCAATAATGGCGGTTATTGTCGGACAAACGAAAGACAATGGATACAAACTTAGACAGTAATTCGCGGTTCCGCTCGAGGGGAAAGTGATCATCACTATCGTTAAAATTAAACAGTCTCGATTTTTTTCAATACAGTAAAAATGATTCCTTAGCTAGAGGGTATTATCGTGTCATAGTCCATGTGAATGAATCGTGGGAGAAGCTATCAAGAGACCTTAACGCCTCTTGTGAGGACAAGATATGTTGGTCCTCGCTCATTAGGGGTCTACTGCACTGCAGGGTACAGAACTTGCAATCTTAAGGGAACATGGCGACACATGCCAAAAACTAGACAATGTAATGTTTTCCCATTAATAACGTGTGCTGTTATTACTGTTTATGCAATGGTGATTCATTCTGAAAAGGGACTTGAGATACATAATTGGTTCTTTTCGCGGAACTGGGTTTTTGTAACAGCATGTGAAAACAAATGCATTTAATCCTCTTCCGAACCTGCTAACACGAGGAGACGAGGCGTGTGTTCGTGTCAAGTACATTATTAGAGAATAAACTCGTGTTGAAGTTTGTCACTATCTCGTCTTAAGCCCACGAGAGCTGTCACGTTTTACTCAATAGATTATCGGGTATGCATTGTAATGTGCATGCATTGTATTATGTACATCATTGTGTCGTATATGCACTATTGTTTATATTATCGTATCTTACATATTATCGCGAATGTTTTCTTTTAAGAAATTCTTCTTTGAGAATGCCCTCCAGAACATTTCAGATGTTGTAAAGAACAAATTGTTATAGATTCTACATCACCATCATAACTAATCTCCATAAGTGCTGTCAGATTTACCTCAGCGGTTATGCATTACATTTTGTATACATTGAAGGGTCAGGGCTCAAGGCTGAACAAATTGACAGGCGCGTGTGTGTGGTAGGGTGGTGGTGGTGTACGGGCGGTAAAAGATACTAGTATTGGAATTACATGTACATAGGCATTGTACGCCTTTTTAACATGCACATGGTGAGCTCACTAACAGGGAAGCTTAATATGCATACTGTTCACTTAAATAGCAAAAGCTAATCGCTATGTCAGTTTCATCATCATCATCATCATCATCATCATCATCATTTTGTCATTTATTTTTGCACGACATTGTTCAACTTTGTAAAATCCTGACAGTGTAATTGGTCTCAAACTGTAGTTATTACACACTTTTAACCTTGCCCGTGAGCACACACGAAGAATATATATTAATAAATACTCGTAAAATATAGATTTAATTTAAAATATCTTAAAACGTCAAAATCAGTTAACTCTTTAAAGCATGAAAGAAGCTGTTATGCGAAAACCTGGATTGACAATACAAATAATCAGAAGTCTTTCCAAACGTTGGCTTGGTTATTTACGTCAATTATTTATTCCTAATTGGTGAATTTAGCGAGCGGTTTTCATGATACGGAATTTCTTATGTGATTGTATTACATGAATAAAACTTCACATTACATAATGAACCCCAGTCTATTCGTTGTGCCATATAGTTTCATTTAATTAGTTTGTTTGCTGTCAAAGTTTGTGTAGTACGGGAAGCTAATTCAGATAGTTTGGGAGGTCTGCTTTCTACAGCACAGCGTGGCACGCTAACAGACACTGCTGTCAGGGTTTGACTTTTAAAAGAACGAGTAAAATTACCGAGAACGATTCACCGTTTTCGCAAACCAATTCAACGACGTTTTGGCATCTGTCAATTCAGTGATTGAACGCAACGGTAACGTCGGCGATACGATCTCGACGTTTAAACCAATGGATGCTGCAGTAGTTGATACCACCAGGTCTTCCCGATGTTGGTTATACCAAGCCTTTCACACTTAAGGTGTTGCTTCGCCACTGGTGTGACTGTCCCGGGTCGTACCCCGGGGAGAACCGCAAGCCAAAGGCAAAGCTAGTTGTGGGAAACTGATGGTAATACCAGACATTGGCCAGTTTGTGAAGCTTGCTAGAAAACCAGATCGGAATCGATGGAAGGATTAGGAAAAGCAAGATGAGATCTTGACAGCATCAAACATGATCTTGAAACGATATAATTTTCACTTCAGTGAGCCATAGGCATTTTCAATGTGTGACTTCGCTTCATGGCCCTGCCTACAAGATAATGCGTTTTAAAAACTGTGAAATGAAATACACTAGGGGTGAAGGTTAGAGCGTATGGCTTTCCGGTTAGAGAAAGCTTGCATTCATAAAAAAAACGGTTGGTCATTGGATCGATCCTTATCAGTGAACCCGTTTACAGTTTGGGCTACTTTCCGTTCCAACCAATGATCAACAACTGGTTCCTGAAAGATGTGTGCTGTCTTGTCTGGAAAAGTGCCTACAAAAGATCACTTGCTGCTTATCGAAAGGAGTAGCGTATTTGGCGACAGCTGGTTTCATAAAAAAAGGTCACAATGACCTTATATATGATGTCCGATAGCCGATGATTAAAAAAAACGTGCTCTATTGGCATTGTTAAATAACATAAACTTTACTTCTGCACTGATAAATTAGTAAAAATGTAATATGTTTGCCAACTACTACACATCCATGAAGAAAGCAGACAATGACATGACCTCTGAGTGCAAGGCAAGCCACCAAGCAACAATCTATTGAACCATGTACAAGGTGAAAATAACGTGTAATCTATTGAACCATGTACAAGGTCAAAATAACGTGTAATCAGGCGATTTTAAATAAACACATTCCAAATATGGCCCAGCTGTTATTTAATCAGGGTTGTAATATTCAAGAAAAAGTTTATTTTGTTTAACGGCGCCACTAGAGCACATTGATTTTTTTTTTATCTCATCAGCGGCTATTGGACGTCATTCATATGGCCATTTCTACACATTTCTATTAGAGGAAACCCACTGCCCCCACATATGCTTATTGCTACTCTTTTTGATAAGCAGCAAGGGATCTTTTATATGCACTTTCCCATACAGGACATCACATACCACGGGCTTTGATGAACCGGTTGTGGAGCACAGGTTGGAACGGAAAATAGCCCAAACTGCAGATTTGTCCACTGGGGAGGATCGATCCGACGACCAACCCGTTTCAAAGGCGGGCACGCTACCGACTGAGCTACATCCCTCTCCGTAATATTGAAGAACTGAGTGTTTAAAGGTTGTAATTTACTAATTAGGGACAAAACAAAAGGTTATTTCAAGCCATGGCGCATCACTTGCTGAATTAATATTCGATGTGGTATTATTCTTTTGACTTTCAATGGTAAATAAAACTATGAATGTCTCTACAAATGCACAAGGGTTTAGTGTTAATTCACAAAAGTTAAAACTATTTAACGAGAAAGCGTATTAGCTACATTAATACTTGATATAATATCACACTGGATGTTAATGGTAACTAAAATTCAAAATGTCTACAACTGCACAATGATCTAGTGTTAAGTTGACACAGTATCTTAATTTGACTTTTAATGGTAACTACAATCATGAATGTCTGCAAATGAATGTCAGCAAATGCACAAAGGTCTAGTGTTAATTCACTCGACATAAAATAATTTTATGAGAATCTCACTGGTTAAATTAATACTTGATATGGTTTCAAACTTTGAATATTAATGTGATCTAAACTCACGAGTCTGCAAATGAATGTCTGCAAATGGACAAGGGTCTAGTGTTAATTCACTCAAGTTGGCATCATTTTATGAGAATGCTGAGAGGTGAAAGGTCACACCTCTCACGCAGAGAACGGCAGAACCGTGGAGTTCTCAATTTAAATACAGAGAAGCAGATACTATGCACGTGAGTATGCGGTGGAAGCCGTGCTTGTTAACAGCACTCGAGTGGAATCGCGTGGAATGTTGACATCAATACTTTACAAGCTTCACATAGGTAAGTAGAGGCCAATAACCACTCCTTTTAACGTCCAATCGCCGATGAAGACGTCCAATAGCTGGTGATGATAAAAATCAATGTGCTCTAGTGACGTCGTTAAATAAAACAAACTTTACAATCAGTCTCCAAGAACTTGCAAGAGATCCCTAACTAACAGTGTTGAAGGAAAGCTTGCAGCGTTTTGTTTCCACAAACGTTCAAGCAAATTTATATTTTAGGTGTGTGGATTTTTTTTTTTGGGTGGGGAAGGAGTTTTGAATTTGTTTTGCCTTACACTCTTCATTGTGCATAGCTAGATGCTGCTCAATCCCTAAGGGATATAAAGGCAAAACAAATCCACAACGATCAATAGTCGGTGAACACTATAATCCACATTTAATTTATGTGCAAGCATTTTTGCAAGACGGACAATCAAGTTTGCCATTAAAACTGCAGATGCATGCTCCCCATAGATATAACGTTTATTCAAGGACTGGTCCCCAACAACTGTGAACGGCCATCTGAAGTTCGTTCATGGTTTCGTCCTCGAAGTGGAAGAGAAACGTGCTCTTATCGGTTCCTAGTGCCGTGAAGGTGACTACGAACCGGGAACGGGAGTCGGGCCGGTGAGCAATTCCTTTCATCCCTCCCGTCTCCCATTGTTCCCTCCAATCAACGGGAACCTGTGCTTTGCTTTGTGACAAAAAACCCTTAACACCACTTGGACATAATTAGGAAATTAGTTGAGAAATTAACTGATAATTTCGACAAAAAATCAATTTGTTACGCTCGTGGTGTACCGTGGCGGGTTCTTTGAAGCGTTCGTGTTGTGTTACTTGAACTTGTTTAAAATACGCGCGCTCTAAACGTTTCGCCCCTGGTGATGGCGAAAAGACAAACATGGCCGCCATTCTCACTCTCTGTGTTTGTGCAAAGGTGAGCAATGTTTTCGGGCTACGTTCTGTAGAGGTATTTATTCAAGATAATTCTCATGAGATTCACTTATAGACTTGAAGAGGTGCAAACATCGTGAAATACTTAATTACAGACCGCTAAAAAAAGAGGTTTATATTTTAAGGTCAAGATTTTGGACTTATGTACATGTACCCATTGGAAGCGGTCCCTACCTCTGCCCTAGGCGGCTCCTATGGGGCGTGCTTGAACAGTTTTGTGATTGTAGTACTTTAATAAGTGTCCTGTCCCTAAATTATGCAATGATCGTTTTTCTTTCTAAACTACATTATGTACTTTTGCCTAAATTAATTACATTCGTTGTGACCTACATCGTATATATGTCCAATGCGCATGCTACGTCTGCGCGCATGACACGTGAACAACACACACTATTGTTTTGTTTGTTTTAAAACTATCAGGAGCGGGATGTGGCTCAGTTGGTAGCGTGTCCGCCTTTGAAGCAGTCGGTCGTCGGATCGATCCTTCAGAGTGGACCCATCTGCAGCTTGGGCTATATTCCGTTCCAACCAGTGCTGCACAACTGGTCTATCAAAGGCCGTGGTATGTGCTATCCTGTCTGTAGGAAAGTGCATATAAAAGAGCCCTTGCTGCTTATCAAAAAGAGTTGCCTATGTGTCAAAATGACCATATGAATGACGTCCAATAGCCGCTGGTGAGATAAAAAATCAATGTGCTACAGTGGCGTCGTTAAACAAAACAAACTTTACTTTAAAACTATCAACATCTTTCCTCGAACGATTTTTTGTTTTTTTATATTTAAATTACAAAAGTATTATGATTTAAAACTTAATGTAACATCATTATTTAATAATCAAGTCAAGCATTGAAATCATTTTAACGTGGAAATTAATTTTAAACGACAAGTTTTCACTCAGGGCAATATAGACAAATCTAAATTCAATTCAAAATAGCACACGTATCTACTCAGAAAGGTCAATACATGGATGTCAAAACAGTCATAGAACAGCTATTGTGCACGTATAAACAGCATATCCACAATAAAAAAAAGTAAAGTTTGTTTTGTTTAACGACGCCACTGGAACACATTGATTTTTATCTTTAATCATCGGTTATTGGACGTCATTCATATGGTCATTTTGACACACATTTTTATAAGGAAACCCGCTGCAGCCACATAGGCTACTCTTTTTGATAAGCAGCAAGGGATCTTTTATATGCAC
>JAUTWP010201340.1:0-16427 GCA_033042655.1 Cyathermia naticoides | reverse complement strand
TGTTTTTTTGTTATTTGGTGGGACGAAGTCCCATGAGAAACTCTTAGGTATTAATTCCAACCTTCGAGTTTTTGTTTGCTAAGGGGTTTGAACCTTAGCTTTACTTTGAGTTTGAGAAGGAGATTTATTAATTCCTTCTCTAGCAGCATTAAGAGTGTTTGTCCTCTTGCTTAATGATTTTTCTATATGAAGCTTTGTTTTATCCAAAGCTTTCTTAGGGCCAACACCTTTTATCTTTAATTGACTATTGAAATAATCTCTAGTCTTCACTGAAGTGAAGCCATAGACCGCCTCTGTATATTTGCCTTTAATTTCAGATGAGTACACTATTGTCTTTTCGTCTTTCTTAAAGAGATTAGGAGACGGGGCATAAATGATTATTCCTATATTGTCTTTCTCTAAAATGATGTAAGTCTTTCCAACCGAAACAACCTTACCGGTAATATCTTTATTCATATTCCCTCCTTTTTATTCCTAACAATTTTCTTGTTAAGGTGTCTGAACCTTAGCTTTACTTTGAGAAGAAGATTTATTTATTCCTTCTCTAGCAGCATTCAGTGTTTCCGATTTCTTGAATGCATGTCTTTCTCTTTTACCTCTTGCTCGGTTATTTACTATTGTTTGATCTATTACTAAATAGGTATCTATATAGTTATCAATAGTTGCTACATCTTCATTTGTATAATCAACAACACCTTCCAGTTCTAAACTAGCTTGGTTATATGTCTCTTTGGTAATCATTGCTTCCTTTAAGACATTTGAACGATTCATTGTCATCTGTATTGCCTCGTGGTCAAAGCCACTAGTTCAATCCATAAATATCGATGATTCCATAGATTTTCTATGTTCTTTGATTAAAGCCGGAGTTACTTCTTCGCCAGTCAAATTAGTAATTACCTTAGCTTCATATTTGTTATTAATGCTTTTAATAGCTTTCATAACTTTAATTTCAGCAACTAACTCTTGTTTTTCTTCCTTAAAAGAATTAACAAGATCAGTTCTTTCTTTATGATCACTTATGCTTGAAAGACTTATAAACTCATCCATAGTTCTTGGTTTAACCCAAATAAAGGTTTTACCTATAGTTTGATTAATTTCTTTCTTACCTGATACTTCATGGATATCATCTTCAATATCGTTCTCTTCATCAAATCCTTCGGGGAAGTCTTTGACAGTAACGGCAATACCATCATCATCGATGTTTCATATGCCTATACCTTTAGGAAGAGAAAACTCTTGTACTGCCTCATTAAAGTCGATGTTGTAACCATCATCGATAGCTTTAATTTCATCTGGAGATTCTAGAAGAGAAATAGCTTCGTCAACTACTTTAAGTTCTAATTCTTTTCTTTCAATATCTGAAAGAGGATTAGATAAGTTCAATCATTTAGTTCTACCATTGAAAAGTACTTGACTATCTGGATGTTCTGCAATACCTGCGGCATTTGCGTAATACTTATCACTTTCTTTTAATTCTCTATAACCTTTAAGGTCTTCATCGACTATAAAGTGATATGTATCATCCATTCCTATTTCAGAAGGACTTGAGCCTGAGAATATGACTATGTCATTCCCATGCTTAATAACTTCAATTGAGAAGTTATCTTTTTCTAAGAAGAAGTTATCCCTCTTAAGATTGATATTTTCTTCTTTATTGAAATAATTGATTATTGTACTTTCTAAACTTTTAAGTTTAGCTTTTGAAATATTTTTCATATTTTCTTCTTTCCGGCACTGAGGCCTACCACTGAGGGCATAAATGCTTTTTAAGGGAGCAACCCTTCTTTCTTCTGACTAACCTTTTCAGCTTTATTCAGATGTTCTTTAGCTTGAGCTAGAGCATTTGCCCTTTTCTCAGCTTTAGTTTCATTCTTAGATATTGCTTGTTCTACTGGCAATACCTTACACATGATTCCCATCTGATCTGATAGGGTTGGTAACAATCTCTTTTCAGAAGCTGTCATAAATACTGAAGCGGATTCTCTTACGATCCTTCTAGCTAAAGCGTCTTGTAAATGAGTACTTGCTTTATCTATATTCTTAACAACCAATGTTTGATTGAAAGAAGTACCTAAGGCAATATCAATATCTAACGGACTAGTTAACTCTTCAGCATTAATTGTTGTTGAATTAATCTTTTGGTTATTCAACACAAACTCTAATATCTGATCTGTTTCATTTTTAGGGCCATATAAGAACAAGTTGTCTATTGTCTTATTTCTTTTATTGGCACTATCAGAAACAACCTTTAGAGTATTGATTACTCTTGAATTTGCTTTCTTTACATCTTCAAAAGAGATTACTCTTTCCTTTTCAATTCCAAGAATGCTTTCAAGTTGGTCTTTGATGTCATTTAAGGCACTAAACTGACCTAACTTTATATCTTCCTTATTAGCAAGTTCTAAAGCTTCTAGAGATGGTTTATCATCGGTAATAAGGTCTGATATTTCATTAACAAGAGAGTCTTGCTCTGAAATAACCTTATCAAGCAGTGAATGTACCTCTTTATCAATTGATGAAGGAGCTTCTAGTTTAGCTAAAGCTTTTTCATTGAGTGCTGTTACATCGATTTCAACTAAGTTCTTATTAAGAAGCAGGTGTACTGCGTCTTGTAAAGTACCTTCTTTGTTTAAACCTTTTGATATTTCAACTATTGACCTAGATAACTCTTTTTGCCATGTGGCCTCGATAAAATTGGTCTTTCGTCTTTCAATGAGATACTCACCAGAAGCTAACATTTCAAATGTGCTTAACTTCTCTTCATAAGCCTCATCTGTTTTAGAAATTATTGAAATACCTGATGTACCATCTGCTTCATAAATTGTTTTTATAAGTATTGGTTTTTTTAATTTTTCATAATGTTCTTTTCCATCCTTCGAGATGAATGAAGAAGTGTTGGCGTCAATACCATTGGTTTCAACTCCTGCAATTAATTTAGATTGCTCTTCTTTTAATGAATCAATCATTGTCTGAATTTGGACTGCCTTATCGAAGTTCCTATTTATTTCGCTTGATTCTCCATTTGCAATTTTTGTAATTGCAAGTTCTATAACTTTTTCAGTTACTTTGTTAATGTTGTTTCCATCAACAAACTTATCAAACTCAGGGTCTTTAATCTCTTCAATGACCTTATCAACTTGATCCGTCCCAAATCCTAAGAGTTTTAAAGTCGTGATAGCTTTGTGTTTTAATAACTTATTCATCTATAGATCCAATACTCAAGGCTTGTCAGTTTCAGGTACTTCTTCAGTTTCAGGTACAGAAGGAACTTCATTAGCTTTAACCTCTACTTTTTTAAGTGAAGTTAGAACCACTCCCATTCTGTAGTCTTTCTCTGAAACTTTTCTATTGATTAGTCTAGCTGTTATTTCAACAACTTGACCTTTTTTAAGATCAAGAGCAATTATTGAGTCGGCTTTTTTTCTAAAAGCTGCAACATCGATAAACTCAACTCCCATATCTTTACCTTCTTTATCTTTACCTTTTCACAAAGCTATAGTAAGAAATAGAGAAGATACTCCTGTTTCTGTCTTATGTTGCTTTGGATCTCTAGCAAGACGTCCTTTTAAATTTACTTTATTCATATTTATTCCTTTCTAAGAATTTACATTTTTTAACATTTAGCAGCAATTTTCACCACTTAAGGGTCAATTTTTCCCATTTGGCTGCATTTTTCTTACATTTACTTCATTTTCTTGTCAGTTGAAGTTTCTTTAATGAAGTCTTCTTGCTTACGGGATTTAGCTATATTTGCTACATCTTCAAAAGTCTTCTTATTTTCTTCGGTTTGTTTCGACATATTGCTTCCTTTCATCACTAACAACTTTCTTGTTAGGTTTCTTGTTTGTTTTTTTGTTGGCGAGATTACTCTCATATGGACCAATAAATGATTTCTCATTATTGGTTGTTAGACATATCCTCTGGGTTGTGTTAGGTTAATACACAACACCTGTTTAATACCTCCTTATTCGACTTTATGGTGAGATTACTCTCATATGAACATCCAAATTAATGGATGACTAATTCTATTGAGATAACCCTTTAGATTTAGATTTGTTAAGCTTAGCTTTAGCTTCCTTAACTTTCTCTGAATCTTCACCATTACGGTCAAGCTTAGCTTTAGCACTTGCTAATACAAACTTTTCTTTAGGTGCTAATAAATTAGCTCCTTGTTTGATTAGGTCGTTGTTAAAGCTTTTTTCAGCACTTGGGAAAGCATAAATTTCTTTTCCAAGATTTAAGAAGTTAGTAACTAGGTGATTATGATTCTTGTCATTTCCAGAGATCATAACTAGTTCGCTACCGAATGCAGCTTCAAGACGGTTAGTTCTTTTTTGTCTTTCTTCTGTTGAAACAAGACCAGGAGGTGTTTCAGTGAAGAACACTCCATTTTCGGGTTCATTTTGAGATGAACCAACTGCTATACCTTTAGCAGACATGTGAATTATTGGAACTCCCATTTCTTTTGCTAGTTGTTTAAGTTTAGCTTCACCTTTGTTTGAACCTCTTAATACAAGTTGTTTACCTTCTTGTTTCATTTCAAGTAAGGTAACTTTGGCATTATTTAATTGAACTTTGTCAGTTAATAATGACTCATCCGCTCTAAGAGTAATTGATTGTTTTTCTAAAAGAGTTTTATCTCCTTGAGTTCAGAATACAAACGGAGGTTTATAAGCTTCTTTTAGACGCTTAGGATAATCCTGATCCAAGATAGTAGATATCTTTTCTCCGTTAGTTTTGAGATCTTTTTCTAAAAGCTGTATGTCAGATAAAGAAACTTTCTCTTTATCTTCTAAAGCTTTGTAGATTCTATCTCAATCCCCATCATATTTCTTAGCGAAATATATAAGAATAATATTCATATTTTCTTCTTTCCGGCACTGAGGCCTACCACTGAGGGCATTTTTAAAGCATTTTATTGGTGGGACGAAGTCCCATGAGAAACTCTTAGGTATTAATTCCAACCTTCGAGTTTTTGTTTGCTATGTAATAGCTTTGTTTTTAATTCTTTTAATAATTAGGTAAGAACTAACTCCACCTATAAGACCAATTGCAGATAGTGTTCCAACCACTATTCCTGCTATTGAACCCTTTGATAATTCATCTTGACTAACAAAGTGTTCTTTTAGAAGCTTTCTTTCCTTCTTATTCAATGGACGGAAGTGTCCATCTCATTTAGGATCTAACTTCATATGGTTATATTCTCATTCAGCTTCAGCTTTGGTTAACCCGTGCTTCATAGCTTCTTTGATAAATTCATCCTTTTCTCAGAGAGCATGATCTTCATCTTCATATCTAATAACATTTCAGATGTTCTTGCCTTTTCAAAAGGCAGTCTTATCAATATGAGTTTTATCCTTAGCAATTAAGTAACCAGACTTTAATCTATCTTCGAAAGACTTATCTTTATCAAGTATTAAAAACTTATCTGATAGATGTTGCCCAAATATATTGGTCATATCTATTTTTCATTTACCTTCATCAGATAGATGAAGCCCAGTTTTCAATATATCTTTACCGAAGAACTCTGAATATCACATGTATGAGAATTCAGCCTTAACTTCTTTTATTAAGAAATCTCAATATTCTACGTCAATATTTGATTTATATATATTCTCTTCGTGTTCACCTGGTGGAACTAATGGATTCCCTTCAGTCTTTGGTAAAGGATCATAATTGACCCTTTCCTTATCATTACTTCTCTGAGGAAGGAATTTTGCAAGTGTTGCAGAAGATTCCTTTATATATACATATTTAGTAGAAATAAGATCATCAATTAATTTATTTTTAAGTTGGACTTTGTATAGTCCCGGAACTTTAAAATTAATCTTCTTATTTATCATTGCTCAAGTCTTTGATAAATCTTTATCAAGGAAAGGTTTAAGTTCATCTCCGGCATATCTAAGATGACTATCAGATGACAATGTATTTCCAAACCCATAACCTTTTGGTATTGTGCTTGTAAATTGAGACTGTACTACTTCAGATGAAGTAACGGGTCTAGTTGTACCATCATGAGAAACCTTTTCTATTAAAACCTCATTTACTAGAGGATCAGATATTATTGCTTCGGAAGCTTTATTTAGAATAATAACTTCTTGTCCTAAATGCTTTTTAGCATTTTTTACAATATCCTCTTTCTTAAATAGTAGGTTAGGTAGATATTCATTCTCAGACTTATCTAGCTTGAAATATACAATTTTGTAATTTCCTGCTTGGTCTGTAACAGTTACTCTAGAAAAACCTGCATAATCAACTGTTGAATTAATCTCTAGTAACCAATGTCCGTCTTTTTTGTAATTAAGGATATTGACGGGAATTGAATATCAATTTCCATCTGAACCTAATGTTTCAGCTTTAGCACTTGCTATATCATCTTCAAAGACTTTCATATTAATTGGCCCTTGAGAATAAAACATTTCATAGTTTTTAGTTTCTCCAGTATCAGGGTCCTTAGCTTTAATGTGTTTTTTAACAACCGAAGCGTCAACTGAATTAACTTCAATCTTTACTGGATTCTTATCGATAACAATCTTAAAATGACTTTTGAAACCTGAAGGGGAATTATTAAGGTCAACCTTAATATCGTGTGTACCGACATCTAGGTGTCCCTTCTTATCTATGTGTCCTGATATATCAGAACCAAAGATTCCATCAAACACCGCCTTACCAGTTGGATCTATTGCATGAGATCAATATCCATCATGTCAATCTTCTAATAGTGTAGCTTGACCGTTATAAATATCCTCAACTTTATTGATTGAATACTTAAGTTTTGTATTTTTATCAATTGCTCCCGGAGTTAATGGTTTACCTCCTAAGTCATATGGGTTAATCAACAAGTTCATTTCTTGATTGAACACATATTCAATATTTTCTTCTTTAAAGTTTGTAATCAAGTCTTCCAGGTTTTTTTGATATTTTGGAGAATATCATTTTGAAGACTTTTTAATTACAATAAGGTTCTCTTCACGACCACCCTTGAACCTTCCCTTAAATCTAACTTTAAGATAAGCTTTAGAACCAACAACAAGTTTTGGGTTCGAAGATTGTAGAACAATCAGATTGCTATCCAGTATTGTCCCATCTTCTAATACAAATGAAATATCACTAGATATATTCATCGGTTTGTTCTGGAAGAAATAAGTATGTTCGAAGTTAAGAGATGTACCATCCTTATTTTCTAATTTAAGGTCATATAACCTTTTAAGGTTTTCTCCATCTAATCAGTTTAATAACTGATCATCTACTTTGATATTTGAACTTGCAACATTTTCAAGTTTTATATCAGCGACCTTAATAGTGAATGTAGTTTTTGTTGAAGGTACACTTCTAAGATATGTATCATCCAGTTTAACTTCCTCATTGAATACAGAAACTCCATTTGAATGTGTTTTCTTATTTTCAGTTACTTTATTATTTATAACTGAAGAAGAATAAGAGATATTCGCTTTCTTCAGAATGTATAGATAATCATCTATATTTGGAAGATTGTGATCTCAATTATTTTTTGAGACAATTTTCTTAAAGCTTGGAGAGACTTTTAATTGTTCAAAAACTCAGGGAGCTTTATTACTTAAGTACTTAATTTTTATTAAGTCGTAATTAAATTGAGTTAAAGAATATGTATTAATAGCTTTGATTGCAGATTGTTTATCAGCACCAACTCAATTTCAGTCTTTATCTTTATTAAGCTTATCCAATAACTCTTTCTTGCCAGAAACTGTTTTAAGAGTTTTGAAATACTCATTATTAAGAATTAGCTTTGTGCTTGGTGCACTATTTCAGTATTTCTTAGAACCATCTCCTGGATGATTTCACATTGCAGCTGATTCTTTAGAAGCTTTGGTTAAGTAATTAAATGAAACGACGTGGATAGGCAACTCAAAATTAATATAGTCGGTATATTCATTAGAGTTCAATTTAAACTTAACTCTACCCTTAATGGTCTTCTTGTTTGTGTCTATTGATAAATTATTATAAATAGTTGAAGTTTTACTTGGAGCAGCATAAGGAGCATTTCCTTTTCAAGTTATAAGTGAAGCTAACTGATCCTTTGATAAGTGTCCTGCGTTTCGGAAATAATTATTTGACATAAATATTTTTTTAGTTTGGAAATTGATTGAAGAGTGGTTATCGTAGATGTTGTTTATGTACTTTGAATTACCATTCAAGTCAAAAGAAAGCGATTGAGAGTAGTTATGCTCATTTGCATTGTTTGCATGATTCCCATCGTGTGTGTTGGTTCACACATGGTCAGGGTCATATTCATACACGTTTTTATTTGTGGTTTTATCATGTCAATTTATATATGTTAATCCAATTCTTGCTCCATCACCCTTAGCTGAGTCTTCGTGAAACCTACTATCAAAAATAACTCTCAGTTTTGAAATGTTTTGGTTTGTGTTTGAAGGTATATCCCTTTCATCAATATCGAAAGTTGAGGAAAGATATTTACTGCCGTAGCCATTATAGTGACCATTTGAAGCGCCCTTCACGTAAAGATTGATGGATTTATGCGTTTTAAAAAGCACTGTGTTGGAAGAGGTCAAAAATTCAACAGTGATTTTTTTGACTGTATTAGCTTTTCAATACATATGAGTGTAATATCCCATTGTTGAAACTTCCGAGTCAAAATTTACAGTTACTGAATATTTGTGTGTTGAATCAATAAATGAGTTGTGATGTGTGATCTTATGTTTTGTAGTTCCATAACTTTTATTTTCATATTCTTTTAACGAATATTTTTTTAAGTCTTCTTGAAATCTTTTTGTTTCAGAAGTATCCTCTTTTGCTGTTTGTAAAACAAAAGAATCATCTGAAGCTTCAAATTGATTTATTTTTTCTTTATAAAAATTGAAATGACTAACGCCTGTATTCTTGTTTATAGCCCCAACTAATATCGGAGACATAAGCAAAAAACCAGCAGAGCTAATGCCCGCTAATCCTTTCACCGCCTTTTGAAGTTTATTCTTTACCACGAGAACGCCTTTCTTTTCTGCTTTAAAAAAAGCAGGCTGGTG
This sequence comes from Cyathermia naticoides, assembly GCA_033042655.1. NCBI lineage: Eukaryota > Metazoa > Mollusca > Gastropoda > Neomphalida > Neomphalidae > Cyathermia > Cyathermia naticoides. The sequence goes on along the minus strand of JAUTWP010201340.1, from coordinate 7,404 downwards.
CCTACTTTTCAGATAAGTTTAAGATTTATTGCGCTAACCCCCATTTACTTTACGCTAACAAATCGGTGTGCGTAAAATTTAGTGGGGAATCTTTATAACTTATCAGTTAAAGTGAGAACCTAATAAAATTATACATAAAAGAGCAGAAAACAATACAGGAAAATTATTAGAGCCAAACCTCTAATTTTTTCTTGCCTGTAAGTTTGAAATATCTAATGTACTAACATCGACTCATTATTAAAATGAATCGTGAGTGCATGAACAATATTTGAAAGGTTTGCTTCTGATCAACCCTTCCTCTGTCTCTTAAAGTATCTAGATATGTAATGAGCTTGGATACCTTCAATTGCACTGATAGTATCTCTCTTATATCCATAGAGATAATATTTATGATTATTGACTATATATCCAATCATCCTAATCGCCTCTTTTGATATCTCTCCAGTTTTACGATTAGCAGCTAGTTTGTAAAGTCCATTCCTTAACTTATCCTTTTTTAAATCTTTATTTATCAGTTTGAGCCCGAGATAATATTTTTCTCTTCCTAGAAGATCCCTTATATATTTTCTCATATGGAATTTATCAGCAATATACTTACCTCCAATTCAAGTGGCTATGGATTTAATCCATTTAGCACCATCTCCAATAACCCTAATTTCCTTAACGTTGCTGTAAAGTGAAACAATCTTGTCAACTTCCTGAGCTATTAAATCTTCTTTATCTCATTTTTCTGAAAGCTTTAATGCTCTACTAGGAGCAGCTTCTATGAAATATTTCATATAGCGCCCTTGCAGTTGATTACGATTCTTTGAGATTTCTTCAGAATGAGTGAAGAATAGAAATGACTTAATATGAAATGAAGCACTTCTCCGGATTTTAATTTCAGATGGAAGAGTTGACTTAACATTCTTCTTAACAAATATTCCATCTATGTTTATGTTTAAAACTCCATCTGGACAATTGAACTTCTTCTTCAGTTCAATCTCTGTAGTCCTTGTTGTTTTAATAAAATTATGAATCGATTGCTTTGATACACTTCCATTGTAAATGTTCTTTGCGATCTCTTTGTATGATTTGAAGGAATGAAAGTTTTGTATTGCCAATGCCCTATATGCTATCGGAACATAATTTCTTCCTTCTAGTTCGAGATATTCATCCAACAAATATCTATACGACTTATTTGCTTTATCAAAATATCTTCTCCTAGATAATCAAATATCTCCTCAAGGAGTTCATAACCTACGTCTTCTAATATCTTTAACTTCTAAATTTTTTGGTTTTGTTTTGAAAAGCTTTTGTTCTCTTCTTTCAAGTTTTCTCAAAACCTTTCTTTTTTGTAGTTCAACAACATCCTTGTAACTGTTGTCTACCAGACTTTTAAATTCAACATTCTCCAACATTTTAAATCCTCCTTCATGTGCGACATGCGCATACGAATTATCTCATGGATGAAATTACAAAGAAAAATCCCAACTAGGGATTTGACTTTTTGGTTGGTGGTTTTTTAATGGGCACTGTAATTGAGTAGCCAATTCTTTCTCCTATTAAACACAAGATCCCGATTATAGGTAACGGAATTCATCCCATCATGCTTCATCAGAATTCGTGCATTGTTTTTCAATCATCGAAAGCAGTTATCACGGCCCAATATAACATAACCAATATTGGGGCACCCAAGAAAAAGAAGAATGGATATTTTCAAAACTCTCAGTCATACCAAAATTTGAATTTTGGATTATCAATTGTCATAAGACCTTTATCGGCTAGATCCTTAATTCTTTTTTCTTCTTCAAGTTTTCACCTTAAAATGTTCTTTTTATCCTGTTCTTTTTGTTTCAAATCATTTTCAATTTTTTCTTTTCTGATTTCTTCATCAGTTTTAAAATTGACTGGCGGAAGGTTTCTTCTTTTCCTATCTCTATTTTCCTTAGCTCTATTTCTTTGACAAATAGGACAATCTCTTTCTGCAACACTCCTTATCTGATCACACTGTTCAAAAAGACTAACTACATTCCTGTGTGCGTTACATCTATGGCAATAGTAATACATTACGAATTACCAGGTTTAGACTTTCTATATCTTTCATAAGCTTTAACTCAATTTTCCTTTTTTGTATTACACATTTTTAAATATGAATATCCTTCAGTTACTTCCAAAATTCATAATTCATTCCTTGCTTGTTCATACTCAGATAGATACTCCGTATGTTCTCTTAAAGTTTTTACAACATCATCATAAAGATTACCATTTATGTTTTTGTGATTTGTAAGTTCAGCAAGCAACTTATTTCATAAATTATCGTAAATCAATTTTTTAAAATCATCATCTACTTTACTCTTTCCTAAATTATATTTTTTAGCAAGAGTTTTCACGTTTCTATAAGACTCTTTTGCTTCGTTAAATTCTCTCAGTCTTTCTTCTAAAATCATAAGTCCTTCTTTCTTAATAATTATAACTCAGCCGACAACATTTTTTGGCTTCGTTTTGGATGTTTTCCAAAAGGAAGAATTCTTAAGTATTTTAAAAGCTCCCTCCAGTAGCAACTGGACAAGTCCTGTTCCAACTTCCACTCGCCTCGATTCATATTTTCAGAAACAAGTTTCCCAAAATGATAAATCTCGTAAGGATAAAGGACGTGACTCTCCCTCTTTTTTGTGTCTAATCTTTACTCTCTTAGTTAAAAAAGGGAATCAGGATAAGGGAAATGGATATCATTGAAGAAAAAAACTCTAAAAAGTGCCTTGTTTATAGGGTTTTTCAATGATATCATTTTTAGCAAAATTTCCATTTCTTGATATCACTCTTTATATACTACGTATATAAAAAAATGACTTGATATCAAATATAGACAACTTTGGGGCAAAGTTTCTTTTAAATTCTTCATAAATATGTAATAATAAATTTAGGTTAATACACAAATATCTGTTTAAAAAATTTCAAATGAAAAGTAATCAGGTAATTATTAGATCATCATTTTTCAATGCTTCTCATTCTAAGAGAAGTTGAGTTTCTTCAAATAGATTATCTGACCATTCAAAATTAAAAGCTAATCAAATAGTTAAAAAAGATAGCTTTAATTCCTCTATAGATTATGCCGCTAGAAAGACCGAATGCACCCTAGAAAAAAAGAAAGAATTTGGATCATATGCAGAGTATATGAATCAGAGTTATAAGGTAACTTCTGAAGGTCATTTTACAAAGGATAAAACTTTAACTAATGAAGAGTTTTTAAAGGAAGCAAAAGGGAATCCCGAGACTTGAAAAGTTAAGGATGAATCTCTAGTATGAAGTACGATCATAAGTTTCACAAATGACTTCACTAATGAGAATGATATTGATTCAAAAGAGGCGGCAGCTGATCTTGTCAGGAATACAATTGACAAGTTCTTTGAAGAGAATAAAATTGACCCAGACAGCATGGAATACTTAGGGCAATTTCACGTAGATACTCCTCACCATTTTCATATACATTTAAGAGTTCACCAGAAAGAACCCGGCACTCTAAACCGGAGTAACGGGAAGACGGAGTGAAGAACAAAAGGAAAGTTTTCTAAGGCAAGTTTGAAAAGATGAAGGACCAACATAGAAGAATATGCAACCGAGAAAACAATTAGGAAAACCTTAAACTATCGTAATGTTTCGAAGCTTAGAGATCAACTAAAAACTAGAACTGTAGATACATTCGATAACATCAAAAATAGAGATGAAGTTATTTCACTCTCTAAAAGAATTAAGAAGAGGATTGGACCAAAAGGAAGATTCCAATATGGAGCTATAAAGGACCAAGTTATTACAAAACCTCTAGTAGATAAATTAGTAAATGTTGTAATCGATTCTTCTCCAGAAGCTAGAAAGACGTGGAAGAAGATTAAAACAAATATAGATACCCAGATGGATTCATTATCTGAGAAATTGAATAAGAAGAAGCCCTCACATAAGAAGATGTTTGAAATGATTGAACAAAAGAGGAAGGTCAAACACCAGGAGGTTTGGAATCATCTAGCTAATCAAATATTGAAGAAGGTAAAGAATAATAATTGAGATAAGGAGTTAGGATCTAAAGAAGCAAAGATTCCAATTACTCCAAGAGTTCAATATAAGAAAAGAAACAAAGCAATCAATAATTTTGCCTCTAAAGCTTTCTGGAAGAAACTAGAGAGAGAGGAAGGTCAAGCGCTTAACAGCATTGCCGGAGATATTGTTTCGATGATTGAAAAGGAAAAAGCCAAAATAGAGGCGGAAGAACAAGAAGGAGGAATTACATATGGTTAAAAACAAAGCTATGCTGATAAGATTTATATCTGATAAGGAATATCAGAAGTTTAATGATCTAATAAATCTTAAGAAGGGAAATAAGTCAAGGGAGGCATATCTGAAGGATATTGTTTGAAATGCACTCAACAACGAAGCTAAAGAGAGGTATTACCTAAAAGAACAGATAGAGTTGCTTACAGAGGCCGTAAAGGACCAAACTAGAGCTTCTTTAATAGGAGAACTTGAGTCAAGAGCTCTGTTACATCTATTTATTAAAAAACACGGACTTTCAAAGAGAGAAGGAGAATTGGTAAATCCTATTGAGGAGTTGGACTTATTAAAAGCGGGAATACCAAAAGCTATTTTGAAGCTTTTAGACGAAGACCTATAAATATATGCTATTATTTAATTAGCCTCAGTGCTATTTGTTAGATTGAGAACCTAACTACCACAAGAAGTCTTTATTTATATTTCTCCTCGTTTTAGAGGCTAATAAAGAAACAAAACAACATCCTCGTGATGTTGTTTTTCATTATTTTAAAGTAAGATCTTTATTCTTAGTTTTACTAGAGTGTTTAGCTAGTACTTCTTCTCTTGCTTTACTTAACCTATCTATTCTTAATGCTTTTCTCAAAGCTTTATTATTCTTTGTAAACTCCTGTTCCTCGTTATATACGTTTTTCTCTTTATCAGTCAGCACTTCTTTAACTGATAAACTCGGTGCTTTCTCAAATATTAAATTACTTTTCTTTGCAATACTTTGAGATAAGTCTCTTACAGTAAATTTGTTTTTACTTCTTTTACGTGTTGGCCTCTTCGGAGTTAAAGCTTTTTTATATCAGCTTCAATTGCTTGGAATCTCTTTTCATTGGATTCCTCCATCTTATCTAGTCTTTGATCCATCTTATCTAGTCTTTGATCCATCTTATCTAATCTTCCATCCATCTTATCAAGCCTTTGATGAATTGGTTCTAAGAGATTTTTTATAATCCCTATATCCTCTTTTGTCAAACTCATTTATCCTCCATATTTTTCATTTTTAATGTACCTATATTATATACCTCCAAAAATATAATATTTTCATCATATATATCATTATTTTGTATAATAGTATTAGGTTACTATTCAAAATAAAAATGGATAGATTTAAAAATTAAAAATATATAGGTGAGCCTCAGTGCTCCCCAAAAGGAGAAATTATCAAAAAGGAACTAATTGTTTCTTTAATCCATGATAATATCTCTGTTCTTAGTAAGTCAGAAAAATTTAATAGAATATATAAAGATAAACTAAAAGATGATTCAATTTCCATTAAGGAATATTGTTCATTACTAGGCGTTACAAGATCAGGATATTATAATTGGATAAAGGAAAAGAAAGTAGAAAAGAAATTTGACGAAGATTTACTTAAGTTAGTATGAAAAAGTTATATTGACAGTAAAAAAATATATGGAAGAGCTAAAATAACTCAAGACATTGCAAATAAGTATGATCTTGTTTATAACGAGAAAACTATATATAGATATATGAAGGAGCTAAAGATAAAGTCCTTAGCATATACAACTAAGAAAAAGAGAGAAAGAAAAAATACTGCATTTGCAACGGAAGATCTGATTAAGAAAAAATGAAGAGGATCTTATTATGGAGAAAAGTGATATACAGATGTTACATTCATAAAAACAAAAGATGGCTTACTTAAAATATCGGCTATTATAGACGGATATAATTTAGGAGTTGTTGGATGGGCTTGAACTACTAAACACCAAAAGGAAGCTGTATACAATAGTATTGAGAGAACATTAAAATATACGGGTGCTCACCCAATAATACATTCTGATCACGGTAGAGAATATACTTCGCATAAATATGAAGAACTTATGGAAAAATATAGCTTCAAAAGATCAATGGGTAGGATAGGCGTTAGCACCGACAATTATCCAATCGAGAACCTTTGGAGAAGATTGAAATCAGAATGCATAAATATTACTATCCCTTATGAAAAAGATAGAGATGTAACTGGAGTGATTTATGAAATAGATAAATACTTTAGATGATATAACGATAAAAGAATAAACATACAGGACTTAGGTGGAAGAAGCCCTAAATGATATCTTAAGGATTTTGGTACTGGCATTAAAACCTCGTAGAGCGGAAACACATCTTAGCAAAGCAAAGGTGTATTGGAGCATACACCTTTAAGTGTATAAAAAAGAAAAGGAGAAAGAAATGAAATTAGTATTTGATTTTGCCGGAGCAACAAAAGGCAAAGCATTAGGAATTGCAAAACACAATGCAAGAATTGACGGGCATTGAGAAAACAATATAAAAGAAGAAGGAAAAATCGGAGGAGTTGATCAAACTCTTTCTAAAAATAACATTGAGTTGAAACCTATTCAATCTTTTAGTGATGAAGACATTATTAAAGGAAGAAAAATAATAGGAGGAAGACAAAAGAAAGCTGTTGAATTTACAACTTGAATGATTCAAGCTGGAGGTATAAATGATACTTTACCTTTAGAAGAAAATATTGCCTTCTTAAAAGAATCTTATTCTTGACTTGAGAATGAATTTGGAAAAGAAAATATTTTAAGCTCACACATACATTTAGATGAAGCAACACCACAGTTACAAGTTGTTATGTCAAATATTGTAGAAGCTGAAGATAACAAAATATACTTTTCAGAAAAAAGAATGTTTAATTATCAAGGATTAACAAACACAGAGATACGTTTAAAGGCAAAAGAGCTACAAAATAGGTTCTGAAGTGAAGTTGCTAATAAATATGAAATAGAAGCCCCTAATAAGGTTTTAGGCACAAAAGGAAAGGTTTCCCTTGTGGAGTGAAAGTTGGCACAAATCAATGAAGAAGTTAAAAGAGAAACACTAACACTAGAAGAGAAAAGGAAACTATCATTTTCTAATGCAAAACTACGTGGAGAAAATAAAGATCTTGAAAATAAATTGTCTTTACAAGAAAAAGTGATTAAAAAATATGGAATTGATTTAGATAAAGAAAAAAGAATAATCAATAAAAATAAATTAGTCAAATAACACCATGTTTAGGGACTTTTAGAAAAAGTGCAAAAAAAATGGTGATCGAGAGAGGATTCGAACCTCTGACCACATCCTTAGAAGGGACGTGCTCTATCC
>JAUTWP010201229.1:0-16429 GCA_033042655.1 Cyathermia naticoides | reverse complement strand
TAAACCGAACACCTCTCTAAACCGAACATTTTATTCGGTCCCAAGGGTGTTCGGTTTAGAGAAGTTTCACTGTATATATATATATATATATATTCATACACTAAAACTATATATATATATATATATGCACTGACAGTTATATTCGCCTGATGATCGCCGCAAGGCGTGAAACTTGGAGTAGCGATATTAACTCATGTGTGCAATGCAATATTTGATTTAATGTTTTAAATTGCTCGTTTCACAGTTGTTTTGGATAATATTTATGTTGGCAGCTGTTTTTGTGTTAAGTTTCATCAATATAACTCATTGGTTGTTTGTTTTGTGTAACTGACATCTTTCACTGCTGTTTTTTTGTTGGTCTTATTGGATTAAATTGTTTAATTCTGTTTTATAAATTCCAGTTTCTTCAATTCATGTGCTCATTGCGGTAGTTTCTTCAATTCATGTGCTCATTGCAGCTGAATTTGAATATTTTGTTTATTGCTTATTTAACTAACTGACACCATCAATGTAAAAGTGACCAATGTTGCTTATTTTGTTAAAATTATATAAATTATTTCATTCTGATTTATAACGTCATATTTTTGTGGTAATTTATGCACAGTATCAATGGATTTGTCATTTATTGCTCGTAACTGATATCAATTTGTTCATTGTTGCTCATCTTAAATTCTTATGGACATGGTATACAATTGTTGGACACTCTACTTTTATTAAGGACTTGTTTACACTGCGAATATATTTGTTATTTAGTACTAAGTAACTAACATCACCAGTGTAAACAAAAACATGGTTACTTATCTTGTGAACTTGATATAGATTGTTTTACTGTGTGTGTGTTGTGTATCTGTTATACAAATAACTCTTAGAATGCTTTATTCTCACTTCACCCCCTGCATGAATACTCTACATGTCTGTCACTGAGTAACAAATGACATCAGAGTAAAGTGACAACTGTCACTTACGACATCTCATCTGATCTTATCTAAACGTAGACATAAGGTCAACGAGCGACATTTTGTTCATGGCCATGTCATTGAGAAAGGACATTCCAGTGTTATCTTGTCATGTCCTTGCTGTCATTAGTGTGTGGTCACTGAGGCATGACCAGTGCCCATTCACAAGGCGCTGGCATTATTAATGAGGTGTCCTTCACTGACAGAAGGTCACACAGGGTATCGTAGGCTGAGGTCAGTTTCGGTTTCACAGTTTGATTTCACAATAGTTGAGTTTGCTGTTTGACTCAGCATGGGACGTATTGAGTTTTTAAGACTAAAAGTTAAATTTATTGTTAAGTTTTATGCTTTGTCTTTCATCAATATTGAATCCATTTTAAGTGTAATTGAGAAAACAGTGGGACACTGTAGAAACATTCAACTTTTAATATCTGGGATTTTAAGACTTAAAAGTTTATTTCATTGTCAGGTTTTCCGGATTGTCGGGGATCAATATTAAATCCGTTTAAGGCTTTGAGAGTAATTGTAAAACATCTGGCACTGTATGAACATTCATGTTGAATATCTGTGGGATAACAGATCTAAAAGATCCATCGGTTTGATAATCTAATAGTGTCGCAGACACAATTACTTTAAAAAGTGTTACCTAACTATTGGAAAATTAAATGTTTGTTTTATAACATCCAACACTACACAATAAATCTATAAATTGAATATTTTGTAAAATACTGAATATAGTGTAATTTACATTTGACAACTTTCTGTAATTGAACAGATTAAACATTGAAAGGGAATAAACAAAATAATTATGATTTATATACAACTAAAAATTTATCAGTTTTATGCATTTAGTTCTAACCATTGGTTCACAACATCAGGGGCAAAGATATGTGTTTTTCTGTCTGTAGTCGTGTAGAAAAGTGCATATAAATTACATTACTGGATATTGGAAAGGGTTACTGGTCAGGTCAGGTCATGGGGTTTAATGTCTACACTCAGAGCCAGGCTGTTATAGCAGACACCTCTCCAAGGCACAGTTTATGGATTTATCAATACACCACGTCTGGGACTAGGGTAACTGACAGCATTACACTTATTCTGTAGACAATGAGTCACAAATACTGTGTTTGACACCTAATAACCACTGATAAAACCCCCCAGAAATGTGTGGATGTGTCCTTAAACAAACATTGTTTTCTAATGAGCTAAGTTAATTAGTTTATCTTTAAAACAAAAGATGTGGGTAGAAAACATAGTTTTTCATTTCAAGCATCACATTGATCCTTCTCAGTGGACCCGGCTGCAGGTTGGGTTATGTTCCATTTCAACCAGTGGTCCACAACTGGTTCATCAAAGGCTGTTGTATGTGCTGTCCTGTCTATGGGAAAGTTCATATAAAAGATACCTTGCTGCTTATCGAAAAGAGTAGCCTATGTGGTAGCAGCAGGTTTCCTCTAAAAGTGTGTCAAAATGACCATATGAATCACGTCCATTAGGCGATGATAAGATAAAAATCAATGTGTTCCAGTGGTGACGTTAAACAAAACAAACTTTACTTTTTTTCATTTCGAGCATACATGTATTTCTTGTTTACCAAAGTATTCAGTTTGAAGAGGGTTGGTAACCTCGTAGTGTCTTCATGCCAGTTGACTACACTTGTTATACCTACCTGTTATATACACCTGTTGTGATTGAGTAGCGTGTACTGTTAGCGACATGCCGGGGGTCAAGCGGCGAATCTTGATCAGGTCACACCAGTGATATGAAATCCTGTCTGAGAATAGTGTTCAACAATTAATATGGTGTTGATGTAGTCTCTCGTTTCATTGTAACCCCACCTTGAGAAGTTGTGCTGTTGAATTTCCTCTCTGAATAACCTACATGATGTATAGTGTGTCACAGGTGTAACATTTACAGGTGTACTAATGTTGGTGACATACATGACAGTGATACATGGTCAGATGATGCATGGTGAATACTTAAATGATCGTTTGTCATGAACAACTTGAAAACATGCATTTTACTTTAAATCATAAAAATTTATCTTAAAAGTTATGAAAGTTTTTTTTAATTACATGGACCCATGATACTTAAGTAAAATGTCCGGTTTTCAGAGGTTATGTTTGTACTAAATGGACACATTGGACAAGTGTTATGAAATCAACTAGCCCGCCAGTCTAAACCACTAGCCCACCAGATTTTCAAGATTTCTAAAATCTTATAATTAATAAAGTAAAACAATTTTTTTTTAAATATATTGTGAACCAAATTTTTTTTTAAAACTACGATATAAAAATGTCTGCGTTCACTGTAATCTCGATTGAGATTAAAATATACTGGCTTACGCCAAGATTACGTTCATTGTAAAGACAGGAATCGGCAGATGGTCAGTAACAGTATTATGAGTGATGTCAATAACTCAAATAATTACAAGAAATCATTTTGTGTCAAGCTACATCAAATGAATATCTTGGCAAGATCTAACACTTCCGTAATTGATAAACAAAAAAACCCGGAATATCTTTTATCGGCAACTGGGAAGCGTTATGCAAACAGTTATCACGTAATAATCCAAGTCCCCTGACTAAGCGGCCACACATCCCTATCATATACTAAAAGGTGTCAAAACACAAGACAACAAACAAAGCAATTCACAACATGTCTGGTTTAATAATTGGTGATACCAAAACGTTACAGTTATTAAATTACGGAATCGCTAGTCCGAACAGAAATTGTCAACCTCGCATACTTTTTCTATCACATGACCTAAACTACCAATGAAAAGACGCATTCTATTAAACTTCTTTCCTGTTTATAAGTGAAACAAAGGGAACACGTGTGAGTGACGTAAGCATGTTAAAAGTGTTTCTATTCTATACAAGAGTGTGTAAAGATCACAGAGATAACTTGCTGTTACTCCATCTAATGCTTTATGACAACATAATCTTGAAGAAAGCCAATTGATTTACATCCAATAAACGGTGATTTATTCTAAATTCTAATCAAGTTTGTTGAATAAAATTTCACACTGACGTTCGTTATCCAAAAAAAAAAAAATATATATTTTTTTAATAGCCCTCGGGCTACCGGTTCAGCATTTCTCCCTAGCCCGATTTTAAAAAAGCACTAGCCCCGGGTGTCGGGCTAGCATATTTGTTGCCCTCTGTTAGAGGTCCAGTTTAGGGGTTTCACTGTATTAATTTTTATTTAACTGATGGAAAAACACTTGAAAAAAAATTGATTTCCAGATCTAATAGTCCTCGAGTCCTATCAATGTATAATTTTAACTAGTTTAAATTCATAGGAAAGAAAAAATTACAAAATATGAGGTTAAAAAACCCTAAACTCACTTTATTTATTGTAAATAAGTTAAAAGTAAACCGTGTAACAGTCTTGAATGGAAAATAAGATGACCTTGCTTTATATACATATATCCATAATGGGATTTGTGTTATCAATGACACGCTATCTCTGCTTTATCCGGTGATCATGTTCCGGCAAATCGTGATTGCAGGATAAAACATAATAAGACCCATTAAGTGGCTTTACCTTGTTGAACAGACAGGTCAGAACTGAAGTTCATTCAGTTGTTAACATTTACTGGCTCAAGAGGTAGAGCATCCGCCTGTAGGCAGTTGGTTATCACATCACATCACATCTTCTCAGTTGTTTTACATTCCAACCAGTGGTCTAAATTGGTATATCAAAAAGCCATATTGTATTTGATATATATTGTCTGTGGGAAAGTGCTTACTAAAGACCTCTTGCTGGTTATTAGAAAGTAGCCTATGTGGCAGCGACGTGTTTCCTCTGAAGAGGGCACAAATACCATGATTGATGTCTATCTGTAATATCTGCTGATTAAAAAAGTGTTGGAGTCGTGTTAATCAAATGCTCCAACTCTTTGTCTATGACCTGCTCCGACTTTAAAAGGCCATCTTGAAATGTTCTGATATGCTTTTGGATTGTAATCCACTCAGAATATTACAATTTGCTCATGAACAGGTCAGCTCAGATGATGTGGTTTAACGTCTACGTTCAGAGCCAGACTGTGGTAGACACCTCTCCTGGGCACAGTTTATGGTATTATCCATCCATCGTGTCCGGGACAGAAAATCATGAACTCTTGTACCATATGTTTTTATAGTGCTGGTCCTTGTGATTTTACCTATAGTACTGTATATCCATTGATCTACCTTGATCACAGTGATTGTTATGTTTAAATATTACATGTACAGTGCACTCGGTCTAAACCGGCATCTGTCTAATCCAGAAATCTGTCTAAACAGGATTCATTTTTCAGTCCCAATTTTACTTATAACATTATAAAAACTATCTAATCCAGCACTGTCTAAACAAGCATATTGTTCTAGTCCCATAAGGATCCGGTTTAGACAGTCCATTGTATTTGTTAATACATTGGAATTACACAATGATTTCTTATTTTGGGTTTTTATTGGCCCAATCTCATACATTGTATGCGTGTGTTTTTACACATTGCTCGTTTGTTGAATCTTTTGTCTCATTAGCTGCTTGTAGCGCTGATACAACAACAGACCTGCTATTTGTAGCTTGTTGCTGCATTCTGGACATAATACAACTTGTTTTCTCAGTAGATTGGAAACTGTTAGAGAGTCTAGCAAATGTTTTTCTTCTTCACATTTCTTTGATGATGTTGAAAGCTTGGACTGAATCATTTGCTGGTTGTCCTCAACCTTTAACTGTGCTCTAAAATTGGAATGTCCTGGGTAAAAACCAGTTTCATTGTCTTCTGCAGTACTTTTCTCCTGTTTTTGGTGACTAGATACACCTTGATATGTATGATTAGACACATATTGTTCTAAATGAATTGATTTGTCATGCTCTGAATGATTAGACATATCTTCCTCTAAATGACTAGATCTACCGTTTACAATTTGTTTAGAATTAGTCCAATGTTGAGATTTACCTTGTTCAGAACTATCCGCTAGTTCAACTTTCTTTTTCCAGTCTAGCACCTGTGTGTTGTTTGTTACAAGTTTAATTTTGTATATAGTTTTTATGTGGTTTTTAATTTCTTTGTCACTGGTCATATGTTTTTGTTGACCATTCCTTGAAGCTTTGTCAACCGCCTCCTTAGCTTTATGTTTTGTTTTCTGGCGATATTTTCTCATTTCCTCGCATTTTTGCTTCTTCCGTTTTTCTAATTTCGTAGGACATGTTTTTGCAATTTCTGACTTTTTATGTCTAGCCGTTTTCTTTCTTTCTCTATCTGTTTTCTTCATTTCTTCATGTTTTGTTTTGTTTTGTTTTTCTCTCCACAGTTTTACCTTGAGAGAATTTTTCATTCTTTTTTCAGGTTTTTTCTCTGGAGTTCTCTTTTGTTTCTCATTATTTTCAGCATAAACATTTTTCAGTTCAGCTAAAGATGATTTTTGTGTGGTTTCCATTCTGTTGATTCTACAAATAAATTAACAGAACTATGTAAATGCTGTTTGTGTGTGTTAAAGTTGCAATCTCTCCTAATCTTGAAGAACTTGTAAACAATTTTTTTATTGATCTAAAATATAAACATAACTGCAGTTTTAACAAACACATCTGTTATTCAGTTTTTTATGAAAAATGCAGATGTTTGGAAAATGTATTACATACATGTCTATTTTAACAATATTTGGATGTTTATTTTGCAGTATTATTGTTTTTATTTATTTAGTTTTTTATGGTGGGGAGGGTGAATGTAGAGTCCCTCTGGGGCCCCCTATACTAGTAGTTGCTTAGTTCTAACAACACTCACCATGAATATATCTTCATCTACTTTATAAGAACACAATACTGCAAAGTTCTAAGAATTGTTTGTTCAAGGTCATATTCATGAATCTACATAAATATACACAAAGACTATGAAAATGACCACCTATTCTTGTGTGGATATATTTTGTATTATTACTTTTAACCAAAATTTTTATTAAAGTATTAAATTATTCAAACAATTGTACAACTTGTTTCAATGACTTTCATGCTTATATTTGCTATGATTATTTGCTTTCATTATTACAATTTGAAATATTCAGTAATTTTAATGTTCTTAAAAAATAAATTATGAAACATTTTCTAAGTGGTACATTTTCATAGTTTTTTTTAGTATATTCTAGATTCCATTAATCTAAATGAAAAAGTGAAATTGAATTGACTGCAATTTATCTAGGCGTGTCCATGAATTCACTCTATCACATTTTGAACTGGTTACAGACATCTATAAAAACCAGCAATTATAAAATAAAGTACACTTACCAAACTTGAACCATGGACTTGGTAATGTTTTATTTTCATCCAAAAGTTGACTAAGAATGTGTTTGATGAGAGATTTTGATGAGGAAATGATGGATACAGTGCATTGCGAGACGTTGCATCATTCTAATTATGATCGTCTGATGCAATCAATAAACTATGCGAAGACAGCATGATAATAGTAATAATAATACTGTATTTATAGAAGGAAAAGCAATTAGTACAACATTATTCTCATCTGAAGCCTTGACTAAAAATCTATAATAATAAAATAAATTATTCTGTATTACAATATGTATAAAAGATTCAACGAATACTAGTACTATATAAACAGCCAATATGACAAATCAATGTGTTCTGTCACAATATATATGCACCAGAACAAGTGAAGGCTTTTCTGATGAGCAGCAAAGGGTCTTTTATATGCACTTTACTATGAACAGCACTGCACATCACTCAGCTATCATACAGCTCACAGGTTGAAATGGAAAATAGCCCAAATGCAAATGGGACCTAGCACTGAGAAGGATCGATCTGATGACTGACCGCTTCACAAGTTGATACACTACCACTTAGCTGTCCCCATACTCTTGAAAGTTAAGTGTATGTTAGCAGTGATAGAAATAACCAAAATTTTCACTTGTCCACAGTACTTACCTTTATTATCTAATTCTTAGTTAACCTCCATAGTTTAGACTAAGATTTTTTTAAATTGTTTAAAAGTAATTTTATAATTCTTTATTGTACTGTGCAAAATAAAATCAGAATTGACATAACGATGTCCAAGTAATTATAATTAGTTATGCTTTAAATTTTTTTTTATTATTAATATTTATTATCTCAGGTCAAATAGCAGAGTCGGGAATGGAAGCCCCGAATATGCTTTATATATAAATATGTATATATATATATATCAGTAATAAAGAACAAAAAGTACAAAATACTAACAGGACAAAACATGGATGTAATCTTACAGTGACATCTTCAGTGAGTCACACTGACTGCTGTGGATGTTTTGCACATCAATATTATTGCACTGAGAATAGTGTTGCATAAACGACCAGCATGAATGATTAATTGTGGAAATTTCTTTGTGTCGAGGACATGACCTAGCAGTAGCAAGTCGACCGTCGCATTGTCGCATACAAAAACATTTTACATGTTTCACCTCCTAAAGCCGTAAAGGTCACACTTTTATGTGTGATTAGTATTTAATAACATCCTTGTGACTTGAGTGGAGGCGTCTGCTATAACAGCCTGGCTCTGAATTTAGACGTTAAACACCATGTTTGGTTGCCTAATGTGCTAAAAAAAACCACCTATTGATGCAGTATGTTTGTAATGTATTATACAATATATTTTTGTCTAAAAAAATTATGTAATTTAATTCAATATTGTCTACTGATTTTTTATTTGGTTTTGTATGTACAAATGTACTATTGAAATTTGAATGACACCCAATATCTGTTGTGTTATGGGTTGTAAAGACTGTTTGACACCTAATACTAGTGATAGCCGCTGCCAATTAAAAAAAAGTCTTAGTGTTTAAAATATTAAGATTTAGACTTGGTGTTTAAAATATTAAGATTATACGGGTGGATGTCCCTCCCCTAAAAGTGGCATTTTTTTTTTTTAATATTTGACCATTTAGGATATATCTTGTACACCATGCTCCATTTTTCTGATGCAATAATCTGCTGTACCATATTGAGGTCATGTGAATACTAGTAGCACTATGAGTTAGCAATGATGGACAGGTGATGGGTCACCTTGCTAATTTATAGTATATTTTGCGTGATCTAATTGTGATACAGCAAATCATTGCATCAGAAGAATGGAGCATGGTGTGCATCAAACAAATGGTTAAAATTTTTTTTTTTAAACAAGATACTGCCACTTTAAATCTGCTCCTATTAAGTGTTCACCTCCCCTTAGATCTGCTCCAACAGTGTGATATTCATAAACATCATAAATCTTCTGTACACCTGGATTTGGCAACGACCTCTCTCCCACCTCCGTGGAGAACATGTTTGCAGATGGCATGCATTGTTTCATTGTTTACTACAGTTGTAAGACAATGTACTCAACTACTGCCCCAGCCAAAAGTGGAACAGTTGGACTGTCCTGAAGAGTAACCTATGTGGTGGCAGCAGGTTTCTTCAGAAGACCGCAAGTGGGATGTAATTAAGATTTAGAGCATTCACCTTGGACATGGTTTGTTATCGGATTAATCCTTTTTAGTGGACATGATTACAGTTGGGCTATTTTCCATTCGAAGCAGTTATCCACAACTAGTTCATCAAAGACTATGGTATGTGCTTTCTTGTCTGGGAAAGTGCATATAAAGATACCTACTTGGCTAGATGTAGAGTTGACTATGTAGCGACTGGTTTTTTTTCTGAAGACCATGTGTCACAAATAGTTCTTCTAGTATTACTACACATTTGACAACTAAAACTGTAAAGGTTGATGATTAAACAATGGTGGGGCATCATTATTATAATATTAAACATTCCTTTCTTTCCAAAACAGGAATACAAATTTTATACATATTACCAAGTTCTCGGTTATTCTATCATACAAATATTCATGTCAGTGAATGAACAACTATCCCATCATAGTTACAATGTGTCATGTGGTTATTACAAAAGTCCATTAGTTCTGAGCTTCTATGGTCTGAAAGTGTACCCCAGTGGGTTTTAAGACTAATGATGGTTTGCATCATTAAGCAGTCCCCATTCAGCAGATGATGTTGAGCAGTGGCTCAGTTTGATCAGGTGTCAAAAACTTGTTGATCATTACACAAGAAATGTGCAGTGGCAGCAGGTTTCTTCTGATGACCATATGTCAAGAAATTACAATGTTTTTCACATTTGATTAAATATTCTCAGTGAATTTCTTCATTATGACATTAGCATGGTAGATGGTATTTTTATAAAAATATCAGTGGTTGCATTTAGAATTGGGTTATTTTCCATTCCAGCAAGTAGTCCATAACTGATTCATCTTAATTTCTAAAGCTGGTACATGCTGTCCTGTCTGTTGGAAAGTGGACAAAAAAAAACTTGCAGCTTATTGGAAAGAAATAGTTTGTGTGATAATGGCTAGTTTCTTCTGAAGACCATGTGTTGTAAAGACTGACACCTAATAGCTGCCAATTAAAAAAATATATACTGGTATCATTAAACAAACATACATTTCCATTTTATATGCATGTCTGAACATCACATACCACAGACAGACTATATAAAATTTTGGAGTCCTAGTTTGAACAGGACAAACTAACAGGTCTGCTGATGGTAACCGATGTTTTGAGCTATGCCACTTCGAGCAGACGCTTTACAACTGAGCAGAATTCCAGTCCACAGGTAAATTGTTCAGTACAAAACAGCAGACGAGAGTTCAATTCGAACTATTTGCAATGCATTTTAAACATACCATATGTGTTTATATCCACTAAAAAAGCAGATGCCATTGTAAATTGAGGTCAAATTCCTGGGATGGTCTGCCCAGAAAGGTGGTGATGTACAACGTATTGTCCATCCCGTAGATTAGTAAAAGTGAACCGTGTTGTGAGACCTCGCCATGCAGAAGTGAGTAACACATGGTTGTATCATACATTCTTCCACTACACGCACAGTCTGTTGAGTGCGGCTCTGTTAATTGATAACACTTCTCTGCTTACGGCAATAAAGGCTACATTCTTTTCCCTTGTAGTGGGCGGGGCATGTGATTGACCCATTTCGCCCCGGTGCATTGGAAGCAGGAATAGATGCGTCTGCTTTGAGTTGTAAACCTTGGATGTGTGTGAGTATTTTACTTGTAGTAATTTCTCTGATATTGTAGAATGTTTACTGTGGCCTCATATGATGGAATGAAGCAAAGCATGGTTAATCTGCATCTGCTGTGAAAAGTGGTTTTTCTGACGTCTGCTATCGACACAGAAGCATCAGTTTATAAGAAGCCATGGTTACATGACTGGTAATAGGTTTTTATGATTCTAGTTGTTGTTCTGTTTACTCTGACCACGTGATTCAATGAGGCAAAACATGGTTATTCGACCATCTGCTATGAAAAGTAGTTATTTTTGCCGTCTGCTATGAAAAGTAGTTATTTTTGCCGTCTGCTATGAAAAGTAGTTATTTTTGCTGTCTGCTATGAAAAATAGTTATTTTTGCCGTCTGCTATGAAAAGTGATTATTCTGGCGTCTGCTCGTCAACAGAAGCAAACGTTTATAAGCCATGGTTACATGACTGGTAATGGGTTGTGTGATTCGACGCTGGGTCAGCATCGTTGTATCGTCATCCCTGGCTGCACACTTTCTACATCTTTGATGACTTCATCAATTGATTGTCCAGCAGCAGACTGAACTTGCATAGAGCAGACGGCAGATCAATATGTGACGTGATGTTGGTTATTCACCCAATGAGTCCACCAGTGTCGGCCATGTGTAACTGTATATGTACAGTCTTAATCAGATCCAGTTGGGACCAACGAAAAAAGGCTGGTTTAGACAGAGTGTTGGTTTAGACAGAGTGTTGGTTTAGACAAATGTTATCCAGTGTTCAGTAGCTAGATGGGACTTTAAAATTGTGCTGGTTCACACAGAAATTAGGATTAGACAGGTGCTGGTTTAGACAAGAGTCCATTGTACTTTAACCAGGCTTTCGTAAAGTTTGTTTTATTTAACAACTCTACTGGAGCACATTGATTTTTATCTTATCAGTGGCTATTGGACATCATTCGTATGGTAATTTTGACACATTTCTTCAGATGAAACCCACTGCCGCCACATAGACTACTCTTTTTGATAAGCAGCAAGGGATCTTTTATATGCACTTTTCCACAGACAGAACAACACATGCCATGGCGTTTGATGAACCAGTTGTGGACCGCTGGTTGGAATGGAAAATAGCCCAAACTACAGCTGGGTCCACTGAGAAGGATTGATCCGACGACCGACCACTTCAAAGGCAGGAACGCAATCGAATGAGCTACATCATGTTGTGGAATGATATGGATACTTCCAATTGTCTGAATTGCCAGCGTTTGTAAGCTCATACTTTGAAAGTGCAACACACTTGAACTTTGGAAAGTTTTTACGCCATCGTGTTCTGTTTAACGGTGAATGAGTGAGTGAATATTTAGTTTAATGTCGCTGCAAGAATATTTCACCCATTTGCGATGATTAAACATTTATTAATATATAATATTAAAACAGATTAAAAATAAAGCACGATAAACGTGCCAAAACAGTATAATAAAAATTAAGCATATAATTATAGTAAATTATAATATATAAACAGTAATTTAAAAATTTCTGTTGTTGGATTTCTTTTTAAAAAGATAAGATTTTTTGAACAGGAACCTGAATAAATAAATGTTTAAGGTTTGGCGATGAATAAAATAGTGGTGTATGCTCGCTGGTGTTAAAGTATAAACATATGCACCGGCAAGTGCTGTAAAGCGGTGCCTAATGGCGTAAAAAGTATAAATCTAGATTTATGTATAAAGAGGTCAGTCGATTTTGTAATACTTTACCCATCACCTAGAGATCAAAATAGTGTGCACGTATCTGCAGAAACTGTCAGTTGTGTTTTTAGAAATTGTTTTAACAAGAGTAATCACTCGATACATTGCTTATCAATTCTGTCACAGTATTATGTTGTCATCAAGCACTTTACTTGTCATTGACCACTGGTCAGCATATTATCAATTCTGTCCTCGACAAGTGACTACGTTGCAATCACCTTCATACTTTATTGACCACCGGTCAGCATATTATCAATGTTGCAATCACCTTCATGTTTCATTGACCACTGGTCAACATGTTATCAATTCTGTCCTCAACAAATGACTACGTTCCAATCACCTTCATGTTTCATTTATCAATTCTGTCCTCAACATGTGACTATGTTGCAATCACCATGTTTAATTGACCACCGGTCAGCATGTTATC
Source organism: Cyathermia naticoides (assembly GCA_033042655.1). NCBI lineage: Eukaryota > Metazoa > Mollusca > Gastropoda > Neomphalida > Neomphalidae > Cyathermia > Cyathermia naticoides. The sequence goes on along the minus strand of JAUTWP010201229.1, from coordinate 3,246 downwards.
ATTTCTGTCCTGTGTTGCATTCACCTTTCTTCACCCAGACCAATGAAATATTGACCACTGGTCTGAGCAATCATTGGTTGCTTTACTCTTCATCCAGATCAACCAAGTATTGACCACGTTTTGGTCAGCACGTTTTAATTCTGTCCTGTGTTGCTTTCATCTTTCTTCACGTTTCATTGATCACTGGTGAGCATGTTATCAATTCTGTCCTGTCACCTCCCTTCACTCAGATGAACCAAGTAATGACCACCGGTCAGAATGTTATATATTCTGTCCTGTGTTGCATTCACTTTTCTTCACAGTATCACGTTTTGACCACCGGTCAGCGTGTTATCAATTCTGTCCTGTGTTTCTTTCACCTTTCTTCATGTTTCACTGACCACTGGTCAGCATGTTATTAATTCTATTCTGAACAAGTGACTGTTGCAGTCACCCCCTTCACAAAGAAAAAGGAGGTTTTGACCACCGGTCAGCATGTTATAAATTCTGTCCTGTGTTGCTTTCACCTTTCTTCATGTTTCACTGACAACTGGTCAGATATTATCAATTTTCTCATAGAGAAGTATGCCACTACTTTCTCGTGAAACGATAACCGTCACAAGACACACAAACCAACAACTTTGATTGTCGTAGCTTAATCACTCGACGCAAGAAGATACCCGTTTTTAAATCAACCACACAGTACTTTCACAACAAAGGGACATAACTATGTATTAATATTATTTACATGGCTTATTCCCCTTACTGTCGCAACTGCTTGATTTTTTTTTTACTGTTTTTAGTTCCTTCTTTCATGAATGTGAGTGAATATTTAAACGTCGCTGCGAGAATCTTTCACCCATTTGCGGCGATTAAACATTTATCAATTTAATGACATGATATTAAAAATATTAAAAATATAGCATGAAAAGCATGCCAAAAATATAAATTTTAACACTTTAACAGCAATTTAGAAATGTTCATAGTCGGATCTCTTTTAAAAAAGATAGGATTTTTCCACCAGGAACCCTAGTAAATAAATGTTTAAGGTTTGGTGAGGAATAAAACATCAAGCACTGGTGTGAAAAGTCACAATCAAGCAAAATATGCTTGACTGTGATACCAATACACCTAGGCCTATCCCCACCCCTTCATCCAGCATAGAAAATGGGTTCTATTTAAAAAAAAAAAATAGTATTTTTATTTAGTAATGGAAGATTACCAGTATATAATAAATTTTATGTTTATAGCAACGTTAATTGTAAACCATATTGAAAATAAATATAAATATTAGAACTTGCTATTCTTAATTGGAATGATTTTATGATACTTTTTTTGATCAATTATAATCATTTATTACTGTTGACAATAGATGGACACATTTGTGAACCCACTGAGGTCATCAATGAAGACAGTAGGCCATGCTGTGAAGGGGATTGATGGCATCATAAGAAACAACGACTTGAGGGTAAGCTGTTGTCTACTACATAATCTATTTGCAAATATTGTATACATTATTTTCTCAGGGTCGTCGGATCGATCCTTCTCAGTGGGCCTAGCTGCAGTTTTGGCTATTTTCCATTTTAATCAGTGTTCCACAACTGGTTCATCAAAGGCTGTGGAATATTCTGTCTATGGAAAAGTGCATATAAAAGATCCCTTGCTGCTTATTGAAAAGAGTAGCCTATGTGGCGACGGCGGTTTTCCTCTAACGAAATGTGTCAAAATTACCATATGAATGACGTGCAATAGCCGCTGATAAGATAAAAATCAATGTGTTCCAGTGGCATCATTAAACAAAACAAAATTAACTTTTTACCCATGAAATAACTGTGTTTTAGTTTATAATAATTACAGTTTATAATAATTACAGTTTATAATAATTACAGTTTATAATAATGACAGTTTATATGCTTGTTTTTGCAGACAGATTTAAATGCTCCCATTAGTGGGAAGGTTAGTGCAGGACTCCAAGGCTCAGATGTAAGTAATATATTTACACTTCACAGTTTTATCTTAATAAAGATGTAAGTAATATATTTACACTTCACAGTTTTATCTTAATAAAGATGTAAGTAATATATTTACACTTCACACAGTTTTATCTTAATAAAGATGTAAGTAATATATTTACACTTCACACAGTTTTATCTTAATAAAGATAGTTCAGTTTTTGTTTGAAATTAGTAAATTGCTTAGATAAATAGTTTTTCAATGAAGTGTTTGTAAAGATGCAAGCATTTGATGTATTTTTGTTAAATTATTAAAATGTGGGAGGGGGGCTTTGTGTGTGTTAATGATTTTGTTGTTGTTGTAATATGTAAACTGATAAGACGTATTTGTAAAGATAAGAGGTTTTGATACCATATTAATAAATACATGACGGTAAAGCTGTTCTGTGACGTCTTTCAAAGATTTAAAAGTGCAAATTGTGTTTACTCAATTTAATCGTGCAATAAACAGGAATGAAATAAAAAAATCTAATTCTTGTTGGATTACAGGATAAAGATAATAACCAGTTAATGGCATATGCAAAAATCAGTGGTGTTATTAAGCAAAACAAACTTTAGTTCTTTTAATTTGTTGTGTATAGACAGAAGAAAACATTCCACTGCGGATCATGCTCCTGTTGATGAATGAAGTGTTTGATCTGCGACACAAGAACCAGTGGTTACGACGTAGAATTGTCGCCATTCTACGCCAGCTCCTAAAAGCAACATTCGGTGACATGATTAACAGGTATTGTCAATAGAGAGGTTTAGATCGTCCTTAGTAACCTTACGTGTACGCCCGCGACAAATGTGACATACGTAAGTCTCGTTTTCAGGTCGGGGAATCACTCCTTCACTCACGTGAACCTTGAGTGTTGACCTTGATGTAATTTACATGACGGATTTCCTCTTCATTTTATGAGTGTAAATGCAAGTCCTATTTAGCATAAATCAATGTATGGTATCTTTAGGTGAGGAAGAACATTTATGGACACATTAATTCTCATAAAATAATGTATTTTTGCATAAATAATGCATCAAAACAGGGCCAATTTCTTGTCCCTCAGTCAATTTACTAGTAATACATTAATGTGACCAGAAGGGCCATGGATAGGTTTATTACATAAAGTACATCACAGACGTCATGCGATTGGTTGACGATACATCACGTTGTATTCCATTTTTTATCATATTGACCGGTCCATAAATAATGATATTGACCGGCCATCCGTCTATTGGTTAAAACAGGGGAATGCATTTACATTGATAAAATGGA
>JAUTWP010201119.1:0-16432 GCA_033042655.1 Cyathermia naticoides | reverse complement strand
AACAAACTGGAAAAAAACTGAATCCTGCCTTTCCCCCTTCCTTTTCTATTTTGACCGATGAGGACTTGTTTAGTTGATAAATATTCAGTAGTGTTAAAGGTTGTGCATGCGCAGTGTAATTGGAATTAACGCGGAAGTGATATGGGATGGAATTTGATGGGGATGAAATTTGATAGTTTAGGCTACATACAGCAGATGTAGAGATTTATTCTTTTAGTTGTGTTTATACTCATATCTAACATAACACCATTTTCAAAATGTTACAAAAATGAAATCTTTTATTTCATTCAAATAACCATGTTTTTTTGCAAAATGGAGATAGAAATTCTTTTGGTTATGTTTATACTGATCTTTATCATAACACTGGTAAAACAATTTCACAATTTTTTTTTAACTTTCCTCATTAAAGTAGGCATGTTTTTACTATATATTGTTTAAGTAACAAATACTTATCTTTATCAAAACACCAGTTATAACAATTTAACAAATATATAAAGTAATAATTTTTAAATATTATTAAAATAACAATTTTTGATCAAAGATAACAATTCATTGACATGTATATACTTTCTTTAATAACATTTTAAAAGAATATCACAATTAAATAAATGAAAACGTTTTTATCCTATCTTAAATGTACACATTAATATGCAAAAAACATTATTTATTCAACTTAATCATTCGAAATTACAGAACTGATATCTTGTAAATTAGTACATAACATGTATAATATTAATGCTTTTGTATTGGTTTTGTTTGACTTAACAACTACATGTTTGTTATACTAATCATTAAATGAGTTACTAGTAGACACATTAGTCTTTTAAAAACATTTGACAGAAAATAAAAATCCAAACAAAAGTCACAAGTCAGTGACTTGTGAGGAAGCCTGATTTAGTACCCAATTTTAAATTGATTCGTAAGCATTTGGTTTCTAATAAAAAGAGAAAAAGAAGACAATATGTGACCAGCTGCACAAAAGGCTGCTATGGTTAACATTTTCAAAATTGAGTTTTTCATTATCATTGTAGTCTGGATATTATATTTTCAGAATCTGGTTATCTTTTTCAAATAGCCCCATTAATTATCAGTTTATGACACAATAATTAATGAAATGTAAATCAACATTTTCCCAATAGTAACGTTGTTGCGCAGAAGTACCTTTTCATGCAGAAAGGTCATATATTTATTATAGTGAAATTATACCCTATTTGAATTGCACTTACTGGAGTTACCATGGCCTCAGGCTTATAGGACTTATTGCAACAATAAATATGAAGCTAAATTTCAAAATCTATTAAATGTGACATAAATCGTGTTTGAATATCACAGTGCAATACAAGCACACTTCAATTAAATGCAGGTAAAATTCTATTTATTTATATTTCACTATATAGAAATACACCAGTGTGTTTGCAAGCTGACTCATTGTTATATTTCTTTCATGTAATCATATTCAAATCTTATTCTATCAGTCAGGAAGTATTTGTAAATAAATATGTTATTCATATCATAACAACATTATTGTATAAAAATACAAAAGAAATGTGATGTAGTTATATTTACGAATTTATTGAAAAAAATGCACAATGCAAGGAATGGCATTTAGCCTACATATATGTCTTAAAATGGATAGGTTCAGGAATATAGTGAAGAGGTTTGTGATATTGATGGGTTTTAGTGCATTTGCATAGCTGGGAGGGGCCATCCCACAAATCCTGGATTACATTTTTTTTTATGTTGGATACACTCTCACTTCCCCTAATGAAAATGTTAAACACTAAACAATTAGATATTTATCTCATTGCAAAATGGTGGCTGATCCTATATTCGACTATAGATACCTCAAATGGGAGCATGTCACAATTGTGTTTTAAATAAACACCAGGAGGAAAATATCTTTAAAATTCTGTTGAATATACATTTGTATACATAATTTTTATGACATGATATTTTATGATAATTGTTTTCTTGTGTTTGTAGTTAGGAATATAATCTCTTGTATGGTTTGTTTCAGTAGTCAGGGTCTGTCCTTGATTGCAGAATAGTTTGTCTTTCCATAGTTGAATGGCTTTCTACATGTAGTTAACATGATAAGTAATCACTACTGCATAGTGTATTCATTCCTGCATTAAATAGAACAGCAACCCAAAACAAAAAGTCCAATCAGCTTGAGCCACACAGTCAAATTCAGCAGTTATCTCCCTTATGAGATAATAGTTATCTTTCCTGTTAGAGGTGTGTCCGAGATGGATGAAGCAACCAGCTTTTAGCACCTGCTTTATATTCCTGCATCTGCAATGTCTATTAAAAACAACTAGTTTTTAATTAGTAAATAATTAGAAAATATGTTTTAATTATATTCATACTATTTAGAAGGTGTTTGTTTATGACCTCACAGTATCAGATCTAGAAATTAAATAAGGGTGGGTTGGGTGGCTGGATGGGGTTAAAATTCATAAAATGCATTAAATATGTTTGGAATGAACGTCAAAAAAGAAATTGCTCAGGAAGGGAGGGGGTGGCTAGCCATCCTATTCACTCTCCTGGATCCACCATAGCCACATACAATTACAACTTAGTGTTTACATTTTTAAATTTACAAAACTTAACAAATTCATGTATGAGAACAATGATATCACATGGGTTACCAGCTACCGGTCTTTAAATTAACATGAACTATTTATAGGTATTTTCATTACTATCCTGAATATTTATGAATAAAATTTTAGTCATGTTATGTAAATGTTCAAAGGTAAAATTCAATCTGTAAATTGGTATGGTCATAAACACATTCCAAAATTAGAATGAGTATAATTAAATTGTGGAATTTTTTATCTGGTCAAAATTTACTTTTAATAATTTTCAAGGCATAAAGGAAGATGGTGTGGTTCTGGTAACTTGACAACTACTTATTTATAATTATTTACATGTTTTTATAATGCCTGTTTTCATTGGTAAATATACAGCTCTTAAAATTAATGCTGGCAATTAGGAGTGCTGCTGTAAAAAGCTGTTGCAAAACTGATTTGTGATGGCATTTTTTACCACTGTTGGATATTTACTTTATTAATATTCTTAAAATTTACCATTGCTTGATGGTCCGAATTTCAAAGATGAATATAACTTAGTAATGAAGATTATTGACATAGTATGATACAAAAACATGTACATACATTCATTGAAGCTAGTGATAATGCTTGCAGTGCAGACAACAATTTGCAACTCTTATGAGACACCCCCAACAGGCTCCGAGGAAATGGTTGATGTGATAGATTCAGGCAACCAATCTACACACCTTGAACAGGTGTAGATGAAATTAATGGTTGATGTGATCGATTCAGGCAACCAATCTACACACCTTGAACAGGCTCCGAGGAAATGGTTGATGTGATCGATTCAGGCAACCAATCTACACACCTTGAACAGGTTTAGAGGAAATTTTTGAGGTGATTGATTCAAACAACCTAACAATCTACCATTCCATGGCTTTCTACACCTTCAACAAGCTTATAGGAAATGGCTGAGCTGGTTGATTCAAGTAATCAAACCATCTACAATTCAACAGATTTCCCACTTCTTCAACAGACTCCATGCAATGGTTAGAGCTGATAGATTTGGGTGACCCTACCATCCACCATGTCATATATCAACCACATCTCCAATAGAGACTGATGTTGAAGTAAAGACAGCTATAATACGAAACAACATTTTATCACTGTGATAGAAAAGCATCACAATCTACATTATGAAAATAGACCTGAATGATTTGCATGCCCATTGAAAGAGGATCCACTACATATACACACTCATTGAAACAAAGCAACTGTCTCTGTTTAATGTAAATAAACCAGTATAGACTCCATGCCCATTTAAGGATGATCCACATCATTAGCGGGTAACTCTGTACTACATCTACTCCTTGAAGAAAATCAGTGATCTCCTTTTACTGTGTATAAACCAGAATGGACTCCATACCCATTTAAAGATGATAAATCATATCATTACTGGTACTGTTGGTAATGCTCATTGACAAACAAATGCCAAGACCATCTATTTCCTGACCATCTTCTTCCTGACTTATATTTCCTGAGAATAAACCAATGTGGTCATCATGTACATTTGAAGTGGATCATCATCATCAGTAGAACATTTGCTCATAGGCAGATTGGCCACCAGACACACTATACATGATCAAATTGTGATTTATACACAATCAAGAAATAAGATAGGAGAGCTAAAATGCAGACCTAATTAGCAAGCTGTTGGGATTGCCCACTGACCTGAACTTGAGAACTATTTTATGATGACATTCAACCTAAAGATTTGAATAGTAAAATTGAAAGCTTACAACAATGGTCTATAGAAAAGGTCTATAGTTACTGATTCCTGGAACCAACATCAATCAATGTGTTAATTAGTCTAAACATTTAAAACATTTGACTAAGGTCATTATTTTCAGAGATATAGACACTGTAAAACAAAATCTATTTAAAAGTACAGTAACAAGACATAGCATTTTACAAGAAAGATCATCCATGTGGTGTTTACACCACTTATAATTCACAACAATGACAACTTGTTTAATTAATTTAATGTATGCGATAACTGGTTTTTGAAAAGTATTATGTCTTTTTTAATGTGTTATCTGAACCACACCATTTTATTAGGTCATGTCTAAATGCTGATTAAATATGTTTTAAAACATCTGAGATTATATTCAAACATCTTTATCTTGGTCTATTAGGGATCAATTTAAAGATAATATGTACTTTCATCTATCAACCAGACACAGATTTATTTTTGTACATTTATTAAATACTTTGATTTTTATGCATAACTGAGATAACAATTTAAATTTGGGTGCAGTTTCATTGGTATCCATGGCAACACTTTCACTAAATTTTAATCACCACCAACAGATCATCATCGAAGTCTCAGGTTGCGGTTGCCATCGATACGGCGTGATATACGAACTCGGGCCAAAGCTTTCGATCATACGCCAGACCCCGAAAACCCACCAATCCCTGAAGAGGCAGTCCCTCTCAACCAGATGGGTGTGTCGGAGTCTGACCTGCAGCAATCGTCCCCTCACTCAGATAGGAAATCACTCATTCCAGATTATCAGGACCGCGCCAGTGTGTCGAGTGTCAACCAGGGGACGTATGATCAGGAGGGTGTCGATGAGACGGATCAATCACACTGGCAAGAATCCGGTATGTTAACTGTCTGATTGGTAACACACAAATCAGATGCAGGTACTCATCAAGTTATGTTAACTGTCTGATTGGTAACACACAAATCAGATGCAGGTACTCATCAAGTTAATGGAATATTTGTTCAGTGGCTGTTAGGTCTCATGATATAGGTTTAAATGTAAAAATACATTTCAAAACCCTTTTTTTTTTTATTATATACTTTTACAACCTGAATGTAATAAAAACAAAGGAATATTTATTTTATTAGTGGGTGTTAGGTGTCATCATACAGGTTCAAATATAAAAAAAAACATTACAAAACCCATTTGTTTTACTTAGTAACTACAGTCAAATTTGAAAGCCCTGCACATGGTCAGTTGAAGAAACCTGCTGCAATCATATATTTACTTTATTAATAGCAATGATCTTATTTATGATTTATGAAGATTGTTTTTGATTAGAGGAGAATTAAGTTTAGCAGGTGCCATAATCATTTGGCATCATGTAAATACTGTTACAAAGACATGCATAGACCCTATAATATACACAATTAATATGTTTGGCTGTTAAGTGAAAAGTACCCGGCACAGGAACTCCCAGTAGCCAGAGATCCTGCGGTCTTATTTTGAAAGACTTTATGTCACAAAAGCTTTCTTTGATAACTAACAACTGGTGAGTAATGTGCACTGATGCCACTAAACAAAAATTCCTTTATTCATAGAAGTCTGTATAATTCCACATCAAAATCTAATCAGTAGCACTGGAGCATATTTTTAAAAAATTTCACAATGGGGTGTCACAAAATAAAATAATGACACTGATTTGTGAGGACTCTCATCATATTTTAAGACACCTGTTTTGTGCTTGTGCATCTTTAGTGATGTCAGCACATTCAATATTTTACCTGGACCTGTTCTTATTTTCATTGTTTGGTAAGTAACTACAGCAGACTGTCTAAACCGGACCAAGTAAAATGTTCAGTTTTCAGAGGTGTCTGGTTTTCAGGGATTAGATTTACTTTAAATGGACACATCGGAACTAAAATGTTTGTCTGGTTTAGAGGGATTCTGGTTAAGAGGGGGTCCGGTTTAGAAAGGTTTAGCAGTATCATATACAACAGCCCAATTTGTTGTTTACAAATATGAAGTTCCATACAACAAACACACGTTACCACACCATGTTTACAAGTTATTCAGTTATTAGACCTCCAACATGCTTGGACTAGTGGTCGTCAGAATTTGGAAACCAAATAGGGTAAAGGTTTGTTTTTAAATTCAATACAGTTTAATATGTAAGTTACTGTGTGGTTCATGCTGAAAATTCAATGTGTTTATTTTAATTCTCGGTCATCTTAAATATTTACTTTTCTTTAGTTTTTGGCTTGTTTGTTTTGTTTCAAAAGAGTGAAAACTAAGGTCACATTATGCAGTGTTGTCTGTGTGTTGTAAACAAATGTTTTTATTGTATTTAAATGAAGATAATTTGTTTTATTTATATCTATTTTGCATGCATTGTCATAAGTGTTTCATATATTCTTTATATATGATTTCAAAATTTCTAATTATTGATTTGTTTGTGTGTGATGTTTATGTAACAAAATATTACATTAAAACTGTTATTTTTGTTTACAACTTTGGAGCCATTGACTACAAAGTATGATTAAACTATCAACAATTGTAATACCTTGAAAACATAATTATTTTTTATATAGTGAAATATGCCAAAAATAGATTCCTCTAGAATGGAAGCCAGTTTTGTGGGGTGATTTTTAAAATTAATATGACAAAACAAAGGCATAAGTTATTTTAATTGCCATATTATATTAATAATTATAATTATTATACATTTGCTCATATAATTTCAAAAAAACTATGCATCTGTATGCAATATTGAAAATCATAAAGTAATACATATAAAGATTTTTTTTTTATTTCCAATTGATTTTAACATTCATGTTTTAGGTAATTATTTGTTAGTTAAGAATTTAGTATCACTTTTTTTTAATGAAAAACCAAACACTTTATATAACATTTTCTTTGTTAATTTACTGCATTTCAATTTATTCTTTTATACCCTGTAATTGGAAATAAATTTTGATATGAATCAGTTTATTTAAAGTTTCATTTTAACAGGTTTCACATTAATGTTAATAATTGGATGAATTTAACTTATTAACATGACAATATATATATATTTTTTAACTTGTTCTGTTATTACTAAATTTCAGTAAATTTTTCATGCCATTGTAACTTGTTGCTAGCCAAAGTTTATTTTATTTCAGTCATTGTGTCACAGCTGGTTTTATGTGTTTAGAAGCTTATTTGTTATTGATATACTTTATTAATTAGACAAGTCACTGTTGAAGCAGATTATTATGAGTCCTTGATGTATGACTGCAAATAAAAACACGGAACAGAATTTTTTTTAACTTGCTTACATCACTAAATAAGTGTTCAAGCACTATATTCTAGTCTAAATGTTAATTTTATCCTTTATAAATAGCATTATACACTGATTTTTAATTTTCTTTTATGCACTAATGAATGATGCCAAATAGTAGATTCTTCAATTTTTGCTGGTATCATTTAACAACAAATTCAATTGGCAAATAAAGATTTACTTGGTGGGAAAAAAACAAAAACTGACAAAATTTACTTTTTTTAATCCAAGATGGCTGAACAACTTTTGGTAAAGTGTCTGCGTAAAAATAAATTCAGTAAGAAAAGGAACCCAAACTGTAAAACTATTTTTTTTAATCCAAGATGACTGACAAATTGACAAAAAAAACGAACTACGGTATGTAGCATTGTCTATTTGCACTCTAAATTCAGAGCCAGGCTGTTTTAGCAGACACCTCTCCTGGGCACAGTTTATTGTATTATCCATCAACCACATCTGGGACAGGAAAAATGGGGGGATAAGCGATTGAAATTTTAAAAATAACCCTAATAGCTTGCCACCATCTTATGTCAACTGCCTTTTTAATAGAAGAAATTGAGTTATTTGACAATGTATTAATGTCATTTTGGATGACCCAAACAATGGCTAGTTTGGTTGCAGCACTATTATTTTGATGAGCAGGATGTTGCTAAATCTGTAGCATCTGTGACGTGGTCAGTCATCAGATCGATCCTCAGTGGACCGATTTGGTCTAAAACTGGTTCATCAAAGGCCATGGCATGTGCTATTCTATCTGTGGGAAAGTGCATATAAAAGACCCCATGCTGCTTATCAGAAGTGCTTGAATACTTATTTAGTGATGTAAGCACATTAAAAAAAATTCCTGTTCCTTATCAGAAAGAGTAGCCTATCTGACAACAGCAGGTTTCCTATATAGAAATGTGTCAGAATGACATCCAATAGCTGATGATAAGATAAAAATTAATGTACTCTAGTGGCGTTGTTAAATAAAACTTTTCTATTATTTTGATGTCATACAGCAAGGACTTGACTAAACAACTGTTGATGTTTGTGTTGTGTAGTTTTATGATTTCTCACTAGGCTATTTACATTAGAGTAGTTCTAGCAGCATCACCTTGTTTTTATTACAGCTTTTCTTTCGTTGCCCAATGGTCGTCCACGGGCGCACACCTTAGATTCATGTGAGTAGATGGGCAGGGTATGTGGTTTTTATAGTTCTGCATTGTCGCAACCACAGATCCAGCTTGACTGTGCAGCATCCAGCATCAAATATTCTTCTTTGGTCACCTTAAAAATAAATATTATTTTTAAAAATATTTTTTCATTTGCTAAAGCCATCAAATTTTTCATTTTGGTTGAAAATATGATTTTTTGTTCACCTTTTAAAATATATTTTATAAATGTTAATTTTGTTTTAATGATCTGTGTTATTTTTATTAATTTGCTGCAGCCACATTACCTTATAGCAATCAGGTTAATTATTACTTATAATTATATTATGAAATTGTTTTTAAAAGAAACAAATTATCAAACCAGTTTGAGTTGTAGGTGCTGTTTACTAGATATGAGAAAAAGTCCAATCAGACTAAATATATATAATCTGAAGAATTATAAATAGAAAAACAAATAAATTTGTCATGACTGTATTTAATTTTTTTATATGCAGAAAGTTTTCAGGATAGTTTGTAATATTAAAAATCTTTAAAAAATATATGGTAATATGTTGGTATAAATATTATAAAAAATTATGTATGTTAAAATATATTTGGTAATATTTGTGTCATATTAATTTTGTGTTTTACATAATTATGATCACCTAATCCCCACCTCTAATTATGTGTGTAATATCACAGCAATATTTTGATCTTTCTGGGTTGAAGAGTTAAACTGTTTATGCTGGCTTCCTGTTTAAAATCTGGATCTGCTGTTGCCAAGTAACACTTGCTGATGCAGTAATCTGACATTTGTGAACTGAGTGATGCTTTCAACTTTATATTCACACACAATAATAATTAATAATACTTTTTTATGTATAATATTATCTTTGTCTTGATGGTTTGAGATAATAAACCAAAAATATAAAACATAAAATAAAGAAAGAAAAAAAAAAGGAAAAATTTAAAGAAAAAGAAAGCAAGCCTTGTTTTTAAGATATTGTGACCAACCTATTTTACATAGATAATCAAAACATTTTACAATTGAAATTTTAAAAATAACCCAAATTGTCTTTGGTATTAAATGAATAAAAATAGAAATCACCACCATCAATAAAAAATTCACATTTTTACAAAAATAAAGTAGACAAGAAGTCTAAAGTAAACTAATTTGATATTGTCAAAAAAAATTCTTTTCTTTTGTTGGTCACTCAGAAAAAAATAATAATAAAAAAGAAAAAATGTCTATATATAATATTATCATTAAAAAGAATTAATTTAAATGAAAGCCATTTCAATTATTTATTCAAAGTTAACTTCTTTTGATTTTTTTGGTCACTTTTTGCAGCGTTGTTTTGTCCATGTTGTACAGTTTTCTCTCGTTTGCTTTACTTCACGTTATTTTCTCTATCATGCTACCGGTACTTGTATTAGTGACCTACTACAATTTCTTATTATCATACTTAAAAGGGAGATGGATTTTCTTATTTAATGCATGAAGCACATTTTCAATAACAATTTTAATATTATCTTAATAGCAAAATGTCATCCGTTTAAAAATATATTTTATTCTAATAGCAAATATCCCAATCAGACTGAGATTTAAAAAACTATTTTATCATAATTGCAAAATATCACATCAGACTGTGTTTCCACAATAGTCTGTTGATATAAAACGTTTATTTTCTTCAAACACAATTATTATTATTATAACATCTGTGGAAAGTGAACTCTAAATAGAGGTTACTAACAGAATTATTATGTCTGAAATTGAGAAATTATAAGGGAAATATCTTAGTGTTTACACTGAGAAATGAAATAAATTAATTGTATTTTTGAATTACAAATAAATAATAGACAAAAATAAATTGGTTATGTGCCAGTACAAAGTAAAACGTCATTATTTAAAAATGTTTGTAAAACATTTAGTGCAAAACTTTCTCCAATTAACTGAACATTAAAAAGTTGTGTTAAAATTTGATTATGAGAAATAATTAAATGTTGATGGAATAGAAACAGGTGTAAGTTAAAAAATAGATTTAAGTTATTTTAGCTGGCTCTGTTTTCTAATAAAAAATTATTTTAGTGGGTGTCAGTATTACCAGTTGAAAAAAACATAAATTATGGAGCTAAATTTTGCTGCACGTTTAGCTGGAAGTAAAAGATTGAGAATTATATTATTTCCTTGAGGACATTACACATAATAATAATACATTTAATAAATTCTTAACGTGAAATTAAATAATTTTGTTAAGCATTTAAAAAATAAAATGATTAAAACTTTAAAATGGACTGACAGAAGCTATTAGTTTTGGAAATGACAGATTGTTTGAGTTTATGAAAATTGTGGTGGGTCACTAGAATGTTCAAAGTTGTATACTGAGCGCAAGTAGAAACTTTACAATCATATTTTCTATTGTAAATTATTTTGGTGGAAATCAGTTGAAATTTGTGTTACTTAATGGATGATAAAGGTCTTCCCAATGATACTACATGGACGGGGCAGAGTAAAAACGCACATATTGCCTTTTTGCACGTTTAAAATGCAAAACCTGACAAACATGTGCACATGGTCACGTGAGAAAACATAGGCGAACGTGTATGCCTTCAAATCAATTCACATGTGTATTTTGGGGGGTTTACATGACTTCAATTGGTATAACACAATAAATTGATTTCCACATCGACTTGTGTCAATCTGTATTGCTTCTCAAATAATATCGACATCCTTACATAGCCGTTTTGTAGTCATGCACCCTGTATTTAATTTGTGTGGTCAAATTTACGCAGTGTAAAGTTTCTACTTGTGCTCAGTATATTTTCAGCAGTTTTGTAACACTGTGTGTTGCTTACCTGTATAGCTGAGCCACATTTCTGTTGTCAGATTTCAGAAAATATCTTGTTACGGGTGCAACAGGTAACAGGTTTTATTTCTGTCAGTTTTCACCCACTTGTAATATCCATAGATTTAACATCTTGCATGGCTAGTATGTTAGTGATGGAGAGTTTGTCAGTAGCTTGGACACAACCACCAAATAACTTGATCCAGGTGCGCAAGGGAGGCCTGAACAGATTTATAATTTGATAAAAGTAAAGTATTTTTTTTAATGATGCCACTGGAGCACATTGATTTTTATCTTATCAACGGCTATTGGATGTCATTCATATGGTAATTTTGACACATTTCTTTTAGAGGAATCCCACTATAGGCAAATGCTTCTAAAAACATATATTTTAATTAATGTATGCTGTTAATGAGAAAAGCTTTGCTTGTGCAGTCATCCACTTACCTGCATACATGGTAATAGCTTATTAATACGTAACAAAACCATTTAATATACTTTTATTTATTGTGCTTAATTTCATAAGAAGCAATAGACAATCTTAAAAAGTATCCATCCCAAAATTAACTTTTTTTCTTCTATATATCAAATCTAAACAAGGAAAGATATAAATTAAATTCATTTTATTAAAAGCATAATATTATGTCCCTTTAAAAACTATGAATGCAATATATTTAGTGATTTTGTCTCTATCTGATAACAAATGTGTTTTATAACTGCAAGACTAATCAAATAAACTTAAATTGGGTTTCTTAATTCTGTTAATTGAATAAAATATGTGTGCATAGTGTTGATCCAATTAAAAGGCATCTTCTATAATAAAATTTACTATCCATCAATAGAGAATTGGAAAAGACATAGCTTATATAATAAAAGACAGTGCTTTAAAGATTAACACTGCAACACTAAATTCTTCTGTAATCTTAAAGTAGATGTTATGCAAAATAATATAGTGACTTACTTATGTCATGGATTAATAGCATGGGCTTGGTAGTTAGCTTTACTTAATATTTTATTGTTTTAATTTTGTATATTCATTTCAGATTTCTGTGTATTATTTGGTTTTAAACATTTGTGTTTGTTTGCTATTAAAATAGAGATAGCATTTATTGAAATTATTTATTTTGCAGTCATATTTTGTTTTACTGGGACCGCAGTGAATCTTTACTTTGTGTTGATTGCTGTGCAATTGTTTTGCTTGTTATGGTTCAGTATTACACAACAAAATTCCTATCAAATACAACGTTCAGCATGGTAAACATTTTGCTTTAGCTAAGTTTTAAATAAAGGAATAATTATTTTTCTGAAACAATTAAAACAATTACAATGGTTGCTCATATGGCTTCATGCAGCTGGTGCATGTATGAACCCTGTTAAAACAATTGTATGAACAAATGGTAATTCTTATAAATTATAATCTTGATAAAATGGTACATATATTATTATTAACATTGTATAAGGAAGTAATGAATGATTTTGTGATTATCTTAAATCAAATTTACTGTTGATTTAACAGTTGAATTTTAAGTATTTTAGTTTGTTTAATAGTAACAAAAAGTAAAATTTGTCAAAATTGTCATAATTATATATGAAGTCCAATAGCTGATGATAAGATAAAAATCAATGTGCTATAGTGACGTTGTTAAATAAAACAAACTTTACTATCATCCCATAGACAGGATAGCACATGCCACAGCCTTTGTCTAGTTGTGGAGCACTAATTGGGATAGAAAACTGGACTAATATTTGTATAGCCGATTGTGTGAACTAATTAACATAACATTTTGACCTATAACTAGTATTTACACATATGGGGCCATATGCATGAAGACCGTTTAATGCATTTAACTCCATATACTTTACATTCAAAATATCCGCTGTTTAGCAGATAAATGCGGTTAAATGCGTTAAACACTCTTCGTGCATATGGTACAGGATGATCAAGTTTTACTGATCGGAGTTTACAGAGCTTTAATTAAACTAGTTTGTTTGCATGTACAATGAAGTTGCTTTCCCACTGCTACCAAATTTTCTTAATCTCTGCTGGATTAAACACACCAATATTAATCTGATTTCTTAATGAGATCTCAGAAATATTATAACCTGCATAATTTCAGTATTAAATTAAAGATTAATCCTTGCAGTTAAAATTATGTGTCACATGCATTGCTACAGCTGTCATGTAATTTATAATTCTGATTATTTTGATTGACAAAATGTGAAGAAAAACAGTCAATACTTTTAATTGTTTCATAAAATAACCGTTAAACTTATTTTATTTATATTTTTGCTCCACAGTTCCAACTGCCAATCATATAAAAACAAACTTTGTCAATCAAGCTTCAAGTGATTCCGAACTTGCCAAACATCGAATGAAACCATTTGCAGAAAGCTTGTCCGAGCTTGCCACAGAAACGAAAAAGATTCCAGAAAAAGATGGCGTTGTTGCAACCGCAAAAAGTAATTTTCTTCCAGACATGGCCAACATGAAGCATAATGTGTCAGAAAAAGTTGCTCAAGTAAGTAGAATGGTAGTTTGATATACTTTGTGTTTTTATAATTTTCAGGACCGTACAGAAAACCAAACTCTTGAAATGAAGAAAAAGACATGGGCCCAAATGTACAAAACTTGTTTTTATTAAATATGGGTGTTTAAGTTCTGTAAATGTATGTCGTTACATGCATGTAAGAGAAAAACACTTCATAAATTCAGCCCATAGTGTTTATGGCATTTTCCAAGGAACTTTTATTATTAAAATATATACAAATTGTTGACTGAAAGCTGGTCAGAATAGTATATTTGTACCGGGTATGTCTTTAATTCCATCTGCTTTCCTTGAAACAGTGTTGCAAACATCTGCTTTCTTCATATTTTTTTTATTTGGTTCCCAAAGTTTACATTTTAAAATAATTTAAAGAAAATTAAATTGAATATGTCCCAGAGCAACCCCACCCCCCAAAGCCCCCCAAAAACAACAACAAACATACAATTTATATGGATAATTGAAAATACCATGTAGCAATCTCCAAACTGATTATCATAATTCATTTCAAGAGTTGCAAACTTACTCTAACCTACCCATCCAAAGAAATGAATTTTTTTTCATACCTTTATTTGATTAAAAGTGGACATAAATATATTAAAAAACTATTAAAAAAAGTTGATAACTTTATGATAACCCATATTTTGAAGCAGTTAAGTCATTTAGGTTTTGGGATTAATCGCTTTGAAACATGTATGAGTGTCCAGGGAGGACAAGTGTGACTTTTCAGTGGATTGTTGGATTGTTAAACAGAACTGACTTGAATGATTGTTGTATTTGTGGATGTAAATCACAAGGTGTCATTTTTTCATTTCTAATCAGACCATCACTACTTTGTGCATCTCTTGGACTCTACCTTGTTTAGAGATATGGTTTTGAATATAAAAGTTTTGTTGATGAAAATTGGTTCTATACTGCCATATTCCCATCTAAAAATGTTAAGGATCATCTTAAAGTGTTTGACAAAATAATAACTAAAACATTGTTTTGTTATAGTAAACTTTTGTACCAAACAGAAAAGTAGAGTATAACTGAATATTTCTATACCATACTATGATGACTCAGGACATTGTAGACCATCATACGATTTCATAGTTCATCATACTATGTGGTAGTCTATCATATGATCATTATACAATGTTGTAGACCATCATACGACCACGTGAGACAATCATGGGTCTATTGCAGGATATTTAATCCTACAACTTTTATGGGTTACCTCGGCTACCATCGGAAACTATCTCATACAATGATGCACATCATCATACAATGATCGTACAATGGTGTGTGTCGTCGTGTGATTGCAATACTTTATTTTATTTTCTACCATTGTAGGTATTTGTAGGTTTTGGCCATCATAGCCTATCATATACCAACACAGGCTCTATGGAACCATAGCTTAACAGGTTGTCAAGTTCTCAACATGAAATAGTTTTGTCTTTTTTCCGTTCCAACCAGGGGTGTGTGACTGGACCCAAATTATATGACAGATTAATCCCTGAAATCTGATTTATTTGTTATTTTTCTGTTTTATGTACTCGTTTTATTTATCATTTTCTGTTGTATGTACTGTAAAGTAGTTTTATTTGTTATTTTCTGTTGTATGTAAAGTAGTTTTATTTATTATTTTATGTTGTATGTAAAGTAGTTGTATTTATTATTTTATGTTCTATGTAAAGTAGTTGTATTTATTATTTTCTGTTGTATGTAAAGTAGTTTTATTTATTATTTTATGTTCTATGTACTGTAGTTTTATTTGTTATTTTCTGTTGTATGTAAAGTAGTTGTATTTATTATTTTATGTTGTATGTAAAGTAGTTGTATTTATTATTTTATGTTCTATGTAAAGTAGTTTTATTTATTATTTTATGTTGTATGTAAAGAAGTTTTATTTATTATTTTATGTTCTATGTACTGTAAAGTAGTTTGTTTATTATTTTATGTTCTATGTACTGTAAAGTAGTTTGTTTATTATTTTCTGTTGTATGTATTGTTTTTTATTTGTTATTTTCTGTTGTATGTATTGTTTGTTGTATTTATTATTTTATGTTGTATGTAAAGTAGTTGTATTTATTATTTTATGTTCTATGTACTGTAAAGTAGTTTGTTTATTATTTTCTGTTGTATGTATTGTTTGTTTTATTTGTTATTGTCTTGAATCAGTATGATGTGATGAACACATGCAAGCGAGGTGGTACTGGAGACCCAGTCCAGGCATCCCATGGGACCAACTTCGTGCCCCAGCCAGAACTTAGTCTTGCAAGCAAGGCTAG
>JAUTWP010200898.1:0-16445 GCA_033042655.1 Cyathermia naticoides | reverse complement strand
TCCACTGAGAAGGATCGATCCGACGACCGAACGCTTCAAAGGCGGGCACGCTATCGACTGAGCTACATCCCGCTCCTAATCTCTTTTTAAACTATCAGGCTAAATATAATACGGAGTTTACAAAATAATTTGTGGTCAAACGCTGGTATCCATTATGTTCAGAAGTCTTTAAAGTGGTAGTATCGGTTTTTCAAAATTTTTTTTAACCGTTTAGAATATATTTTGTACGTTTGTTTGATGCGCATCACGCTCCTTTCTTCTCACGCAACGATCTGCTGTTCCATATTTAGGTCACGTGAATAGCGCTATGACTTAGCGATGGTGGACAGCTGCCGATCCGCCACGTGTATTTCGCGTGTTCTAATTTCGATACAGCAAATCGTTGCGTCAGAAGAATGGAGCGTAGTGCGCATCTAAATGGTTAAATATTTTTTTGAAAAACAGACACTGCCACTTTAAAGACTTTTGCCACTTTAAAGACGCCACTTCAGCATATTGATTTTTATCTTATCATCGGCTATTGGATGTCATACATATGGTAATTTTGACACATTCTTTTAGAGGAAACCCGCTTTAGCCACATAGGCTACTTTTTTTATAAGCAACAAGGGATCTTTTATATACAATTTCCCATAGACAGGACAGCACATACCACGACCTTTGTTGAACCAGTTGTGGAGCACTGGTGAAATGGAAAACAATAGTGACTCTTTGCAGTTTAATAATGTTTGTTGTTTGTAAGTACATACTGAAGTTTTGCTGTATGCTTGTAATAACTAGTATTCTGTTTTATATTCGATTTCATTTCTGATTTTGCTAACTACATGTATAGGTGTTGCAACCTATTTATTGTGGAGGTTTATAACAGTGACAGATTGTAGAGAGGGTGATAGAAAAAAGCACATGATTTGTTTAACTTAAATTGTAGTTAACTAGATTTTTCGAACAGGCATTCTAGTGTTTGTATGAATTCTGGGGCGGATCTAGAGGGGGATCCAGGGGTCCAGACCCCCAATTTGAGAAATGCCCCTTTTATGTAGGATGTTAAGGTTTTTTTTACAAATTTATTTAGTTTATTTAAATTATTATTACTGTACGTCTGCCAGCCTCCCTGTTGTAGCACTTTTATAGGCCTTCTTGTGCCTCTTGCACGTGCACACCATGACGACCGTTCAAACCGCTGAATTGACCGCAGGTGCGGTTTTGCGATTCTTAACTTTTTCACACCTTTGTTCAAGGTCATCAAATTCCGAACAACTTTGCTGGTGAAAATGCATTTGGTACACTCCATTGCACAACATACTTAGCTTTCGGAACACAATGTTTCCACACATCCATATTAATTAGTAAAATTTCATTTTTGCGTTACTTTTTTGAAGAGTATAATATTATGTCCATCAGCTACATATATACAAATGTGAGCGACATAATTATAATCTTTTGTGATTCTTCACAGTTAATTTATGTACAATTGTCCCGGTTACGTGAAAGAAAACACTTTTATTATTAGTTTATTTGTTAGTATTTTTACCCTAACCCTATATCAAGTCATGAAATCGTTATTGTGCTGCATACGGTTTTTACACGGTCTCAGGTCAGAGTGGTCTATAACCCTTCTAGTCAGGGCACAAAATCCATAATTTTACTGAACCTGGAAAGTTGTTCCAACGTTGTTTTTCTGGACTGGTCTATAAACCTTCTAGTCAGTGCACCAAATCCATAATTTGACCGAACCTGGAAAGTTGTTTCAACGTTGTTTTTCTGGACTGGATTGGAAATATTTTTAACGTGCTATCATCACAAGAGTGTTCAAGCATGCCTGTCGTAGACACAAACTGACATCGCCAGAGTTTCTGTCCACGACATGGAGGTACGGGTTTTTTCTCAGTGGTTTCATGTTATATCGGTATTGTACTCCATGAAACTGCGTGATGGCATTCTCCCATCATTGAGCATTTTCATAAATATGCCAATTAGCGACCGCAATTACTGAAAAATCATTTTCTGCGATATATGTGTAACTACGCAAGCAAAGTTGACAAATGAGGGCTCTATACATATGTTTTGATTGTCAAAGAATGGGATTAAGACAGTTCAATCGTTTTCATTCCTATGGTTAAGCGGCTACCAGCATGTTCCGTTTTGGTGACCATTCATGTTTCCAGGAATCAGTTTGGTATGTGTTTGTAATAATGATTAATGTTTGGTCATCTACGTTTCTTTGACTATTGATTGCAGGAAGCTCACTGCAGCTACAAAGCTCATTTTATTTCCATTACCTTGATTTGAAGATTTATTTGTCTCTGTGAAATACAGGGAGCGGGGTGTAGCTCAGTGGATAGCGTGCCTGCCTTTGATCATTGCTATAGTTAAGCAGCTACGAGCATGTACCCTGTTTTGATAATCATTCATGTTTCTAGGAATCGGTTCGGTAGGCCTTAGTCAGGGCGCCAGGACATGAACCTGGAAAGTTGTTCCACAGGGTTTTTTTTCTCGGTGGTTTCATGTTATACAGGTATTGTTTTCTATAAAACTGCGTTATGGAATTCTCCCATCTTTGAGTATTTTCATAAATATGTAAATTAGCGCCGCCATTATTGAAAATTCCGTTTCTACAATATCTCTGTAAGTAGGCAAGCAAAATTGGCAAATGGGGGCTCTATACATATGTTTCGAGGATCAAAGAATATGATCAAGACATTTTAATAGTGCTCATTTCTATGGTTAAGTGGCTACGAGCATGTACACCGTTTTGGTGACCATTCATGATTTAAGGAATCAATTCGGTACGTGTTTGTTATAATGTCTAATGTTTGGTAATCTACTTTATCTTTTGTGATATTGATT
This sequence comes from Cyathermia naticoides, assembly GCA_033042655.1. Taxonomy (NCBI): domain Eukaryota; kingdom Metazoa; phylum Mollusca; class Gastropoda; order Neomphalida; family Neomphalidae; genus Cyathermia; species Cyathermia naticoides. The sequence goes on along the minus strand of JAUTWP010200898.1, from coordinate 13,598 downwards.
ACAGGAAATTCATTGCAGTTAAAAAGTTCATTTTCTTTCCATTACCTTGATTTGAATATTTCTTTGACTTAATTGGTCAATCACAGGCTCAAATGTTTAGTTTCTTTGACTGTGCAAGCTGGTTTTAACAAATACCTCTCTGTCCTTAAAGGAATTTCCAATTGTTTTATCATAGGTGGGCGGTTGTGCTTCTGTCCTCATGTTTGAATAGATAGAAGTGATTTAAATTGTAATTCAGAACGTCTTATTCTTGTGCTCCCCTTGAATAGCTTTCATCCGTGATTGTGTAGTTAGGTGGCATTTCGTTATTCTCTATGTAATCAATCACAGTTTTTTAAATTGAAGACTTACGTTGACTATCTCCAAAGTTCTGTTCGCCAGATTTGTGACTATTACTAAACCAATGGTACTGTTTAATGATTGTAATGGAATTCAACAGAAAGCTGAAAGGGTGAAATCAATGTTTCTGTTTGCTGAATAGCATCTTCAATGTTTTTTTAGGATCATGGCTCCCCTTATTTGATTATGTATTGGTCGAAGGGTTGGTAACTGACTGGCAATTGATCTGTCAGAGGCGGATCCAGAAATTCCATTTAGGGGGCCCTCAATCACAAGCCCAAGGAAACTAAACGTTCCCAAAAATATTTACAATGTAAAAAAAATGAAAAATCGCAAAATTTAGGGGGGCCGGGCCCCTAGATCCGCCACTGTCTGTGTTATGTGAGATGTATTATCAAGATGATTAGTGGTCGTAGATATTTGTTGTGAATGTTGTGGTGTACAGGGGTCAATTCTATTCCCTGCGCATATGCTAGCTGAGCTGATGTTGGCTTTTTAATTTGGATGTTCCTTAAATCTTATAAAGGGATGTCATTTCTGGTTGGCAAGCTTGTTTGTTCCTCATTCTGGATCTTAGATCAGACAACGGCATTTTTGTTGGTTGTTCCTGCTCGGTGAAATCAAAATCATACTGTAGCATGAGTGACCATCCGGCTAGATGTATCGAAGCTAGTTTTATAAAATTTTATGTTTAGCTATGTCAGCGATTTGTAATAAGTTTTTTTTTGTTGTTCAATCTTTACATGACCATGTTTTAATCACTTATCTGGATGTGGCGATGGCGTTTTTCGCTGATATAGCAGACGCCCCTGATTTTGTTTTTATATAACTATAACTTTAGTACAAGACGCTCGCGAATGTTACTGAAAGCAGAAGGGATATAACTCTGTCGAACTTAATCTGGAGACTTTTTAAAGCTAAAATAGAAATGTGTTATTTTCACTGGTGAAAATATAAATCGTTATTTTCACTATGTGAAGTAAAACTTCTATCTCATTGGTATTCTCTATATTATTTTATGCGAACTTACGGTAGCCTATGTTGATAGTATAGTATCATATGCAGAGGCGGATCCAGAAATTCCATTTAGGGGGCCCTCAATGACAAGCCTAAGGGCCCCAAACGTTCCCAAAAATATTTACAATATAAAAAATAGAAAAATCGCTAAATTTAGGGGGACCCCCTAGATCAGCCAATGCATTCCGCCTTTTTTTCTTTGCGACAGTACTCGCATTCCTCCTGTAATTCAACACATAGCATGCGTGCTGTCACGTAGTCTGTTCCTCCTCAGTGTTTTTATCACCAGGTTAATATATTTATATACTTGTCATTGAATTCTAATACCTGATACGAATCGTGTTTCGTCTAGGTTACACGACCGTGCATAAACATCAATGATTTAAACTAATTAACCAGGGAAATCACTCATAAAATAGAATAAAAATAAATAAATAACAAAATTAAAAAGGAAAAGTCACGTTTATCGCGATCGTCAATTTTATATTTATCTAATTGGATTTGTTTTTTACCAAATGGTATTGTACTTCTTTTTTACAAGTGGAAACTAATGTATAAATTTATTCATACAATGTAAAATAACAAACAATAATCGGTAGACGTGAGATATTTTAAGACATTGTAATTATAAGCGAATTTTAAACGCTGTCATTCGTGCACTTAAATTGTTAGGTATGCTATTCATGTACACCTAAAAGACACATACCATTTTAATGAAACTGGTAAACAATGATCGTTTAACGAAATATCTTACTAAACTTAGGTTTGGTGCTATACCTCATATTTGAAACGTTTACGCGAATTTTCATTGTTAGTGTAACACATTTACAATCAATGATATTATGGATTGTGTTAGCCGTGGCTCAGGATAACGTCATATGTCGCGAAATCCCTGAAATCACTTTTTGATTATGATTCATGAGCACAAGCGTTATTGGTTTTACCTATGCATCCATTGGACTGATTTGTGTAGACACATGTATGTGGGTTTCAACATTGGTTTTGTCAGTAAATTGAACACACGTTGAAACAAAATTCTTCAAATGCATGCCATTCACAGAATAGAAGCTGCAATAATACCAGCTAGAGCCATATGCATGAAGAATGTATAAATTTAAACGCGTTTGTTCTGCGTTCAAATACTGTAGTCTATGGCTCTTAATTAGATTGTTATGTTCCTGATGAAATGTGTGGTGTGTATTAGTTCACATTTTGTTCCCCATAGCTTATTTCTAAAATTCATCGGTATTGGCCACTAAAACGTGTTTAAACCTTTCGTGCAAAATATCCGCTGGTTAGAGGATAAATGCAGTTAACAGAGCTATACATTCTTCATGCATACAGGGAACACAAATTTGTCAAGTTTTCATAATGGTTGTATCACGAAGTATGTCTATTCTTCAGCGTTAAATTAAAAATAGGATTGTAATGGTTAGTACGTCATATAGAGGTTAGTCTACGTATACAGATATTTGTGGCATCAAGTTGATCAAACAACAACATATGATTTCATTAATTGATTGACAAGATAATTACTGACGTGACTCCGTGTTAATAACTTGGATTATTGCATAATACCATCAGGGTCGAAACCGAATACTAGTACACAAACGAGTTAGAATTGAAACTAATCTGCCGAAGTGATTCGAATGAACTTCATATAATTAACAGCAGCGGAAAGTATGAGACGTTATAGAGACTATTCTATTGTCGTAATGTATTTGCATTTTCACCTGAATGAATGTTATGAATTATTCAGTGCACATTAGATTTAAGGTATTGTTGGAGTCTACTGGTAGTTGGATACTAATATGCCATAGATATGTATGAGCGGTTGCACACTTTAGCGTGGTATGAATAAATTGATAGTTGGACTTGATCATGTTTATCTGCTGCGTGGACATGCCGTTGCACGTCTATATCAAGGACGTTGAAGACATTATTGACACAGACATATTACTCCAAGAAAGTCTGTATGAATAGTTTGTATACTTTAGCATTACAATAATTATCTAGCGGTGGTATCGATATAATTATATTGGATTTAATCACCAATGTATACATATTGGCGGAATCTGAAACGGCTGCATCGATATAGATGTGCGTGTATGTGTGTGTGCGTGTGTATGTGTGTGCTAAGTTTCTAGCCTGTTAACGTGTCGACCACTAACCAATTTAAAAAAAAACGATGACCAGTAATCGTTTATAACATACTTTAACACGTGTGAGTAATTGATGTATACGTATTATATTATCTATAAAAATCTTAAAATATTCGGACTATTAAGTATTATGTCTATTCACACGGGCTCTATTTTGTAGTTTTCTGGACTTGTTCCTCCAGTCAAGAATATACAATTACAATGTTACAATTGTGTCCCATCATGACACAAACGGGTTTCCAAAATTTGTTTATGCCAAAAACTGTCTTTAAAAATCTATAATGCCAAGGTAAACGTTTGTACATTTAAGGTGTAAACTACACAGAACAGTTCAACGTTGACGCATCATTGATTGGCGTTTTCAGATCTGTAGCAGTCTGTCGAGATGCTTTGAAGCACGTCCTAATACTTGTCCTGATCCGAAACCCTTACTAGCATTTTGGACAGAAATGGCAATCAAAATGAAGATTTCTTATGATTGGTTATGACACGTGTTTCCTTGTTCATGAGTTCACGTGTGAGTCAAGCAACACACACACAATGACGAGACAGTGACAGGTGTCATATGGCTTCATACCCATCTTGATGCAATCACAACCTTTCATAGTGCCATCCAAAAATAAATAATAAAATACTCCAGAATTGGAACGATAATCAAATCAACACAACCATTAGCTGATGTTATTATCTATTTTTACCAATTTTGATGTTATTTGTACATGGTTTTACTTAAAGGTGGGATGGTTGGTTTCAAATAATTCCGTGTTTGTATTCAAATACGTTGTAAAAAAATAGTTATCATGCTCTTTTAGGCTTTGTGTTACTATTGGAGCTGATACTATGATTAAACATGTCATAACTCGCCTGGGATCAGGTCAGGTCATGCTGTTTAACGTTTACATTCAGAGCCAGGCTGTTATAGAAGACGCCTCTCTTGGGCAACGTTTATGGTTCAAGTCATCCACGGCGTCTGGGACAGGAAAATGCTCGCCTAGGATTCAATTCCATGTCCTTCATACAATTTCTCAATAAAATTAATGTTGAGAAAGCCCGAATAAAGACGAAATGCCCCTTCATTTGTATAAAGAAATCTTTAGAGAGAGGTATAATCCTAGACCCATTGCTGTTACGTCTAAGACGTTGACTATGTGACTTTATGTCTTTATGTTGTTTTGTCTCCATACCAAGTGTCTACGAAAAGAATATCTTACAACTAAATAGATGCATATTAAAGAACTGTAATATGTGATTACCTTGTTCGTATCGGACATGTAATCTTGGTATATATTTTTAATGAGCATTTCTAGTGTCCGCTCTCTCTTCTGACCAAACATCGGGTTATTCACAGCTGCTTTTTCTCCATTGATTGCTGGAAATAAAATAACAGATAATACATTAAGTTAATTAAACTTATTCAATGTGCATTTCTCCTGCTGGAAATGACATAATATTAACAGATAATACACTGAATTAATTAAAATAAGAGTTATTCAAACTGCCCTTTCTCGTGCTAGAAATCAAAACCATATCAGATTAAACAACCATTAAACATTACACAAATTAAGCGATAGTTTGAAGTGCTTGAACACTTATTTAGTGATGTAAGTACGTTAAACCTTTTTCCAGTCCAGATAGTTTGACGAAACGAGATAAAAAAAAGTCAATTTCTGGGATACAGATCTCTGCAGAGCATGCATGTTGATAAATATACACTTGAGTTATTTAAAGATGATCATTTATTTGCCTATATCTAACATGGATTCTGCCATTTTAAATAATTAATAATCCTTTAGGTATGAAAAAAAGTTTTGCTCTATAAATCACTAATAATACATAATATTACTTAAAGTATTTACCTTTAACCAACAGAAAGTCTCTGAATGCGTTGTGATCTGAAAACACTGGGGGTGAAGGTAATGGGGGACCAAACAGTGGAACAGACTCCTCAGAAAAAACTGCTAACCTGAAATACAATTATTATAGGTTTTGTTTTTGTATTAAACTTCTTTTTCTCACGTGAAACATAAACAACTTGATATAGAAAAATAAAAATAAAATAATAATGATAATTATAATGATAATGATGGTGATGATGATACTAATAATAATAATGATGGGACTTTAAAATTGTGCTGGTTTACAAAGAATTCTGGATTAGACAAGAGTGCACTGCAATGTTGTTTAGTTGGGATAGGGTACTTATGAAAAGTGTGTCTATTAATTTAAAAGTTGATAGTTTGTGACAATAAAACCAAAGAAGGTAAACTCAATCTCACCTGTACCAGTTATTTTCTTTGCTGTATGTGACAATAAGAAAGATATCTGTGCACTGGTTAAGGAAACATATTTTAACATTTTATCTTTAGTAAAGTTTCTTTGTATACTGATAGCTAAATTTTTTGTTGGGATGCAGTCTGAAGTATAGGTTGTGATGAATGCTACTGGATGGAAGGTCAAGCCAAACCATGCTCTGTGCACGTGTTGAAGCATGTTATTGTGTGGGAGCAGACTTCTTGAAAATCTCCAAAACGTACAGATGCCACTTGAGTTAGTGCTGCGTTATCTATGTTTCTAAACAATTAGAAGATCAGAAGCTTTTCCCATAACATTAGCATGTCATTAACAATGTGACATAGCAGTATCAATTTAATGTGTTTCAAATATTAACCATAAAAAAACTTATTTTATGAACTATTACAACCATTGTTTAAACTACAGCAATTAAGTACGAATTGTTGTTTCACTTTTAAAATATCTACAGTCACACCTGTCTTAAGCAGCCACCTAAGGGATTAACAAAAAGTGGCCTCAAGACAGGTCGCTGCTTAATGAAGTTTATATTGTACTAAATTAGCAAATTAATTTTGGGAGAAATTAAAGGTGACCTTTGAAGACAGATGGCTGCTTAATACAGGTGGCCACTTTAGCAGGTTTGACTATACATGTATTTTGAAAATTGTACACATTAGACTGTTTTGACAGGCGTACTGTAATAAATAAAACTCCTATTTACATGGACACTGAAAGACACCTGCTCAACACTCAGGTCCGTATCCTTCAGACCATGATGCATTTGATCTGTCATTAGAAACCTTAAGTTTGCAACCAACTCTTAATTAGCCGGGGGAGGAAGAAAAAATCCATAATCTTCAGGTGAATTCAACTCGTTGATTTATGAACAGGTATGGTGCTCGGTGTCTGTGTGCGCATGTGCATACCTGTGATACTAGCTCATCAATAAAATAGAACAGAAATATTTGTTTAACGACACCCCAGCACAAAAAATAAAAATCGGCAATTGGGTGTCATTCTATGGTATATATTAAAATGTGTTTAGCTCATCAATAGAGTGTACAGCAAGGCAAAGGATACGTGTAAAACGTGTTTTCATCATGGAAGGCTTAAACGTGGGGGTCTTGTCCGTATCACAGTTGATAAAAACAATATTCACAATGTCATTTCCAATATGACGTTTTCTTTCAACCTGAAATACACAATATTTAAAATTGCATTAATAATATGAAAAATGCAATATTAAAAAAAAAATGTTTACAATGAAAACAAATTATGATTTCTGAAATATACAATATTTATACAATGTTTTTGTAATAAAATATTTTTTCTGAAATGTTTATAATATGACACTGTTTTAAACTAAAATGTACAATATTTATAACTGCGTTTATAATTTGAAGGTTTCAAATATGCATTTAAAAATAAATTATAGGACGATTCCTTTTAGATCTAAATAAATAGCTTTTTGGATATTTTCCCTGGTGTCCTTTTGTCCTCAATGAAAGTATGGCTGGAAAAATTCTATCAGTGACTCACGATACTCAGAACAGATTGACCAATTTGCGAATAGTATCGAATGATGATGGAAACGAAAAATTTGTTTTTGACCATTAACGGTGACCCCGTCCTTGACCGCAGAGCAGAAGAAATTCTAGAATATGTTGTAAATATAATGTGGGTGTTAAATGTATTCTATCTAATACACCATACACTTCCGTGAACATAATGACCCTAATCAATTCAAGGCAATGCTATTTACAATATCTTTGTTATAAATGTCGTGTCCACCTGTGAAGCGGTCGATAATAGGATCAAAGGCTGTTCCACGTGCTGTCCTCTCTGTGGGAAAGTGCATATAAAAGACGCCTTGCCTTGCTGCGTATCAGAAAGAGTAGCCTATGTGGCAGTAGCGCGTTTCCTCTACAGACATGTATTAGAAGAACCATCTAACTGACGTCCAACACCCTATGCTAAAAGATACAAATCAATGTGCTCTAGTGGCGTCGTTAAAAAAAACAAATTTTTGTTATAAATGCCATAGCATGTTGTGATCCCTGTCCTTTTCTTACGTAGTGGGCATGAAACTAAAAACACGTGTATCTTTATAACATAGTTTCATGTTCTGTTATCCATGCACTATGCGTGAGTTAGTGAATATTTAGTTCTAACGTCACCGCGAGAATCTTTCACCCATTTGCGACGATTAAACATTTATTAATATAATGATATGAAACGGAAGATATATTTAAAATGACACTACCGCCCACACTTTGCTGCTTCTAATGGTTAAAATGAAATCTTGTCGAAATCCATAATATAAATCCCATTAAAATCTGGAAGATAAGATTTTAAAACAGCTGTTGTCGACAATCTCAGACTACTGAATTCCATCGTCTACTTCACGTACCATTCTGATGATCAGAAATGTTATAATGTGTGTTGTTCTTTTTTAGAAAGTGTCTATACATGATTCATTAGTACTACTAATGGAAGTGAATAGAATGTACGGCGATATCAGGTTTAGTTTGTAGACCATTCGTCTCAATACCATAATTTATGTTTGACACCTAATGTCGCTTATTAAAAGAAAGTGCTAGTTTTACTGTAACAACTATACCTTGCGTTTCCTATACCCATTAAAAACACGAAACGCATAAAATTACAGGAAAAGCAAAAAGAACAGAAAAACATTTCTGAATAAGTAAACGCATTTTAATCGATTTAATGTTTAAAAAAAATAATTCCGAAAAAACAACTTATAAATAATCATTAAACAACACTCGTCAAATGATTAGTTGAAAGTCAATCAGAATGTTTCACGTGGACCATAAAGCATCGACAATTGGACGGAAATCCGCCAATCAAAATTATTTCGTCGGAAGTACTGCGTAACCAGGTATTGCTTAATCAATATTTTTTTTGTTTCTCGTCCTTTTAGTTTTTAATGTTAAAATAACAATCCAGCATAGCTACCATGGCCGTAACTATATTGAGGCAAAATTGACGATTTAAAAAAAACATATTTATACAAATATTTTATTTAAAAAGTATAAAATATAAATCTCTATTCCGATAGAAACGATATCCACTGGACGAATTGAGCTTCTGAGGGCCTTAGGCAACACCCAGACCCCTCGCTCCGATCAGCGATTAAGTGTTTTTGCCTCATTTAAAAAAGAATCTATATAGTTACGGCCATGGCTACTCGTCATTTGTCATGTTGGACATTACCCCACCTCTTTTCTTCAACCTACTCTCTCGCCATTGTTTCACCTGTGAGAGTATGGTCGGGTATTCAACGACCGTATCACGCGATACAGACATTAACCTATGGTACAATTGAAACAGAACAGGGTTTGACTCAAATCATCAACTTTACCTATCAGAAGTAATTTATGGAGTCTGAGAGTTGTAGACATTCGGAAATTGGTTCCGTTTTAAGGAAGCATTATTATTCAACCGATTACTTATTTAGTATTTTATTTTGTTTAGGTCAGGTCGTGGTGTTTAACGTCTACGTTCAGAACCAGGCTGTTATATCAGACGCTTCTCCCGGGCGCAGTTTATGGTTTTATCCATACTGCGTCCGAGACATATTTTATTTTTATCTAGCTCTGTGTTTATACGATTTTGAAGTCTGGTTTGAGGCTTTATCAGTGTGAGAACTTTAATGACATACAAAGAGAATGCAGTTCGGTATATAAAACAAATTTACTCCTGGTCAAATCAAGTCAACAGGGATTTGTCCAGAGGGTAAAATTGCGTACCCTAACATTTCAGATTAATGTTTTATATAACATTTGTTAAAAAGTGTTTAGATTTTCCTGTTTGACTCAGTGTCAGTGATATTATGTCAATGAAACATTCTTTTTTCGAACGTAGATGACCTTGACCTTAAATATGACCATCATCCCGACGATGTGGATAGCTAAAATCACACACGGCGCCCGGTAGAGGTGTCTGCTATATAATAGTCTGGCTCTGAATGTAGACGTTAAACGACATGACCTGACTCTACCATCGTACTGTTTAATTTTGTTTTTAATTTAACGACTTCTAGAGCACATTGATTTTTTATCCTAAGCGTGCTTGAACACCTTTGCTGACCTAAGCACTTAAAAACTAGGTGATGTCCTACTTTACTATCAGTTTCAGAATTTTAAAAGCCACACCAAAAAACAAAACAAAAAAACCTACCAGTTTTCACGTTGTTTTAATTTAATGATATACACATGTTGTACTTGATGTGCTCATCATATATCTGCGGCTAGACGCTTTTCAAATAAAAAATGTTACTACTTTTCAGACAATGGCATGCTTCTATTACGTATTCATAGAATTCAGATTAGGTTTTGCGATAGCACTGCAACGATTCAAAACATGAATACCATTACGTGCATCCATTAGATGAAAACAGAGGCGGCGGGGGCAGCAATGCAAAAATGACAACTCTTCCTGTTCTAGCTTTATGTGTTTAAGTGCTACTTGATGCTTATATTGTTACATTGAACATCATTAATCATATTTATGAATTATATTAATTCCATCATAAAACTAATATCTTAACGATTAAAACATAAAACTGTTTTGAAGGATAAGGGCATTTCGTTGTACACGCAACCCCACGGCTTTTGCATCAATGCATGCTAAACTGAAGCAGTCTTAAATTCCAACCCGTTAAACAAGTGATCTGGCCAAATGACTAGTAACCTGATCATAATTTTCGTGGGGGCAAAGGAAGAAGTGACTATGTCCAAAATCACTATTTTGAGAAAAAATTAGATTGAAAGTTTGAAAGTACATTGAGTCATGTACATAATCAAATCTTGATAACCTATTTTAGCGCCAGCAAGTTAGCCTAGGACATAAACATTTATTGCAGTAAAAGAACATGCATAAAGAAGTATTGTAATGTATTGCCAAAAATGGACATAGTCACTTCTGCCTTTGCCCCCACGAAATTATAACTATGTCAATTGAAACGATACTTTGAACTATGACAATGGTTAATGAACGAATCGAACCACGTACATGTATTAATTACATCCACAGTTATAATAATAATGCATTTTTTAATCATCTAACTGTGATAAAGTAAAAATTCTGTTATTTAATGAAGCCACTGGAGCACATCGGTTATTGTTAATCATCTGCTATTGGACGTCAAACATAATGGTGGTCATTCTGACACAATTTCAGAGAAAACCGTCTACCGCAACTCAATAAACAGAAGAGGTCTTTTATATGTACTTTCCCACAAACAGTACACCATATAACATGACGAAAATAAATCACAAATATAAATATAACTAACTAGTGTTGTCCTAACTGGGGTGTATACTGGTCAATTACGTTCTTAGATTGTTTTCTAAACTATATTATGGTTTATTTTGCAAATTTTCCACTGGGAATTATTACATACATCTTCAATAGCCTCATCCGATGTGGCATCTGTACTCGGTGGGACAGCACATCATATATCACTCAACAATGAAATATATCTCACCGCAGATAAAAGCGTACTGTTACCTGTGGTTATTACGTAACGTACTGGTCACCCACCTGTTGTTTATTATTTTTGGAGTAAGGCAGTAGCGTTGATACGTGAAACATGATCTCATGCCCTTCGTAAACAGTATATACAGATTCATCTCCCGTTGTGTCAGCTGAAAGATAATAAACAACATATTGAATACGATGTTTCCTTCTCATGACAAAATCAATACAACATTTAAAAGTATATGATTAAAATTGAAGCTAATGGTCTATACCGATGGTGTGCTGGGGTGTCGTTAAACAGATATTTCTATTTCTATACCGATGGATGGATTAAAATTGAAATTGAATTATACCGATGGAGCGATTAAAAATACATTGTATTTCTTTTTAATCCCAATAAATATTGACAGATATATTTGTAATGCAAATTTGATAATGCTATTTTAAAGTATGCACACCAGACGGAACGATTATTTTACTGCTGTAATTGTAAATCAGAGCATACATGTTGAGAACCGGCCTCTGTGGCCCAGTGGTTAAGCTATTGGACTTCAGGCTGGTAGGTACTGAGCTCGAATCTCAGTCGAACCATGGGATTTTTAATCTCAGTACCGACTCCAACCCACAGTGAGTGCTCCACAAGGCTAAATGGGAAGGTGTATTCACTTACACCGACAAGTGGCTCCATAACCGATTTGACAAAAGCCATGGTTTATGTTATCCTGTCTTTGATGCATTGCTGCTTATCGAAAAAGAGGCCACAGTGTGGCGGTAGCAGGTTTCCTCTCTTCTACTAACATTAATATAATGATGTCCTGGACAGACAGTTCAGAAAGCTGAGCTGTGTGCCAGTGGGAGCGTGCTTGAACCTTAATTGGATGTAAGCACGAAACTATATATATATATAACCAACCAACAAACGTGTTGAGACGTCTGACGTAACAGTCTGGCTCTGAATGTAGACGTCAAACAAGGTGACCTGACTTGGCATGTTTAGACATGATGAACCAGTGCACAACATTGATGATACAGAAATAACGTATTTTACACTAAATAGATAAATGTCAAATCCAAATCAATTTATTTTAATGGTGGCAACTGCAACAATCGGTTCTATAACATCACTAAGCACTTATCTTCCAGCGTTAATGTTCAGTGTTTGAAACCTTAATGTCTACAGTTAACATTAGTAGTTCATCTGGTGTTATTCATTTATCACGAGTGCCAATTAGTGCCAATTATTGGCACTGACGTCAATCATTGGCCTGCTCCAGTTATTAAAGACTTGCTAAAATTGTTAATGACGTCACAGGTTTGTTTTTGTCAATCTTACATCATTCTACCCAGTGGCACACTTTATAAAAAATGTATTTTATGAGTGTTCCTAAAGTGTTTAAATGTTAAAATTTCCACAACTAATTGCCAATGATTAATAAATGTGCTACAATTACCTTAAACAAGACTTTATTTTAATTTGTACATTATGTAATACCAAATATTATTTTACTTTATCTCATTTGAAGTCTATTAAATTAACCTTTATAGCGAACATTGTGCAAACAAAGATATGCATTCATTAGGCAATATGAAAATGCCCTTAGAACATTACAACAAGTTTATGAACATTGAACTAAACGTGTAATTTAAGCATGTGATAGCTCTATTAAGTAACATTTATTGAGAACATTAAACAAAAGTCTAAAGGATAAGATTGTATTCCATTACCCTTAATTAACTTGTCATAAAAGTTTTATCAATAAGAAGTAGTTTAATTATACTGTAATTATGGACTCTGTCTAAACCGGAATCCATTTAAACTAGAATCCTGTCAAAACCGGACAATCAATTGGGTCCCAATGTGTAAATATAACCCCTAAAAACCAAACACCTCTGAAAACAGGACGTTTTACTTAGTTCAATGGGTGTCCGGTTTAGAGTGGTTTTACTGTAAATTCAATTGTAAACTGCTAGTAAGTTAATGCCTTCGGTCAACATGATATGCGTGGGATCAAATGGACAATTACACCTGCAAACCAAAAATGTCCATATGGTTATCTCCTCATTACAAATTTTTGTTAAATATTTACTAAAAGGTGTAGTGAGATATAGTACATACTATATTAAAATAATTGTAAATAACGAACCACTCAAACAGAGTGAGATATAGTATATACCATATTAAAATGATTGTAAATAATGAACCAATCAAACACAGTGAGATATAGTATATACCATATTAAAATGATTGTAAATAATGAACCACTCACACAGTGAGATATAGTATAT
>JAUTWP010200787.1:0-16446 GCA_033042655.1 Cyathermia naticoides | reverse complement strand
ACAATACAGAAATCATCTTATGTCATTAAACTAAAAAACTGTTTTTTTTAGACTCTACTAAAAAGGGTTCAGTTCAAGATTATAAATCTTCTTTTTTTTATTGCATTTCTTTTAATGAAACAAATACTGTAGTTATAAGAGTATAAGCTATTAAAATAACAAATAATCCTACTAGAGAATAAATAAGTACTTTTTTAGCATTTTTAAACTTTTCATCATCTCAACTAGAAAACATCATTTGAAATCATCATTTTACTATAAAAATTAATGAAAATAATCAAATAAATCATAAAATATATTTTATAGAAGGTGTTATAGAAGCAACTATATCTTTATCTCAAGTGTTTTGTAATTCTTTTGAAACTTCACATAATCAAAAATAACATTCAGCATAAGAGTTATTAATCAATAATATAAAATATAAAATTGCTAATAAAAATGTGATTAATTTCTTCATCTATTTATAAAAGGTTATTTTATAGAATTATTGTCCATTTGTAGTTACAACATTAGCTTCTGTAAAAATCCAACCAACTAGAGTATAAGCAATTAATACAATAAAGATACCTATTAGAGAATTAATAAGAGTAGTTTTACCTTTTTTAACTTTATCATCATCTCAACCAGCAATCATAATTTGAAAACCTCCATAAACTGCAAAAACTACAGCAATTAAACCTGTAAATCCTAAGATAAAAGTTAATATATTTTCGATCATAGATGACAAAGTTGTATTTCAATTACCACCGTCTCAAGCAAATCTGCTAGCTTTATCTTTTCCAAACATACCACCTGCAGCACTAGTATATGCAATAGAACTTAACGCAACAGTAGAATAAACTGCAGTTTTTATAATATTTTTCATTGTATCTTTTAAGTTAATTATTAAAATATTGTAGAATACTAGTGTAGTATAGTAGTTTTTAAAGAAAAATGCAAATTTTTTTTATTTTTTTTTATTTTTGCATTTAAAAAATATTTTATTATAATTTTCTTATTAAATAAAACTACATTGAAAGCATATTATATAATGAAGTCTATATGAATAGAACTACTCTACTAAGAGAATTAAGAGAATATTGAATTAAAAATACAGTTCCTAATATAAGTGATATAAATGCTAAATTTCTAAGTGATTTAATCAATATAAAAAAAGCAAAAAATATACTTGAGATAGGTACTGCTAATTGATTTTCTACTATTCATTTATGAATAGCAACAGAAAAAAACAAATGACAAGTGACATCTATAGAGCTTTCTATTCCATCTTATGCTGAAGCACAAGAAAATATAAAAAGAGCAAAATTGGAAAATACTGTAAAACTTATTTTTTGAAATGCACTTGATGAAATCCCAAAATTGGATCAAAAATTTGATTTTGTTTTTATTGATTGAATGATGAGAGCAACAAAGAACTTTTTATGACTTATATGGAATAAAGTGGAAACTTGATGAATTATTATTATTGATGATGTGATTAAATTTAAGGACAAAATGCCTGGTTTTAGAGACTTTCTTAAAGAATATAATATAGAAAATAATATCTTACCAATTGATATTGAAGATAATGATTGAATAATGATGATAATTAAACCAGATTTTAAAATTGATTATAAAATTGAAAAAATGAATTAACAAAGTAAAAAAAACTGATTAAATATTTAATAAAAAAACTAATGAAATTTATAATAAGATTATCTCCAGAATTGACTATCAAATCTAAACCTGTGAGAAAAAGAGCAATTATTTTACTTAAAAATAATATAAAAAAACATTTTGATTTTAATGAAATTCCTGTTCATATTTCTTGAAGTTGGGATGTTATCAATTTGGAATATAATAAATTAATTGAAAGAGAGGAAGAAAAAGAGATTATCTCAAAAGAAATAATTAATATTTTGTCTAAAATATCTGGTATATCTCATTTTATGGAAGTCCTAACTTATTCTTTGGAAGAATGTATTTCTAAAGAAGAAATCTTTGATATAATTTATAAAAAAACTGCTGAGATACATTTAGATAATATAAGATGAAAATCTTTTGTAGTTAGGGTTAAAAGAAGTTGAATCCATAGTTTTAATTCTACTGAAATTGAAAGATATGTTTGAGGTGGTCTTTTAAAGTTTTGAGAAAAATGTAACGTCGATTTACATAATCCGGAGATAAAAGTAAATATTGAAATCAAAGATAAAAAATTTCATGTAATTAAAAAATCATTAAAATGAATGGATTGATACCCTATTTGATTTCAAGATAAAGTTGTAAGTTTAATTTCTGGAGGTTTTGATTCAGGAGTTGCTACTCATTCAATGATGAAAAGATGATGTAAGGTTGATTATTTATTTTTTAATTTATGAGGTTCTGCTCACGAATTATGAGTAAAACAAGTGAGTAATTATTTATGGAAAAATTTTTCTATACCTCATAAAAAAGCTAGATTTATAACTGTAAACTTTGAATGAGTTATTGAACAACTTTTAGTTAAAGTGAATCACAGATTTAGAGGAATCTTATTGAAAAGATTTATGCTAAGGGTTGCATCAATGGTAGCTGAGAATAATTATTATGCTCTTATAAAATGAGATAGTTTGGGACAGGTTTCTAGTCAAACTCTAAAAAATATGCATGTAATTGATAAAGCTAGTGATTGTCTTGTTTTGAGACCATTAATTTCTGATAATAAACAAGAAATAATTAATATATCTAGAGAGATATGAACTTACCACTTTGCTTGTAATATGCCTGAATATTGTGGAGTAATTTCAGATAAACCAGCCACTTGAGCAAGTTTAGAAGATATTTTAGAAGAAGAGAAGAATATTGAAGATTCTGTTCTAGTTGAAGCTTATATGAATAGAAAAATGGAATTTGTAAAAGATATGTTGGAAACTGATTTTAATAAAAAAACAGAAATTAATACTGTTTACGAGATATGAGAAAATGAAATTTTAATTGATATTAGAGAAGAAAAAAATAAAAAATTAAATGAAAAAAATATTTTAGAAATACCTTTCTTTAAAATAAATTCTGAATTTCCAAAATTGGATCAAACAAAAACATATTTATTTTATTGTGATAAATGAGTTTTATCAGAACTTCATTGATTATATTTAAAAGAAAATTGATTTGAAAATATCAAAATATTTAGGACTGATAAACCTAATATATCTACTTGTGAAAAATAGAAAACTGAATTAAAATTTAATTTAGTTTTTTTATTTTTAAATATTTGTTATCTTATTTATAAGGTTTAGTACTATATAAAAATAAAAAAGACAAAAAAAAGAATCTCAATTAAATTGAAATTCTTCTGTAAATTTTAAATGGTGGGTCATCCGGGGTTCGAACCCAGGACCTTCGCCTTAAAAGGGCGCTGCTCTACCAGCTGAGCTAATAACCCATTATTACTTCTTTTGAAAGCAGAGATACTATATTCAAATCATTTAATTATGCAAACTTTTTTTTGACTTTTTTTATACAAATAAAAAAGAACCATTTTTTTTTGTATAAAGTTAAAACTTGCATATAATAAAAAGACAATAGAATACTTAGAAATTCTAATTTTAAATATTAATTATAAAATTATGGCAGTTATTGTAAATGACAGTAATTTCAAAGATGAAATTAAAGAAGGTGTTGTATTAGTAGATTTCTGGGCTGAATGGTGTGGACCTTGTCAAATGATGTTACCTATTTTAGAAGAACTTTCTACGACAATGGAAGGAAAAGCTAAAATTTGTAAATTAAACGTTGATGAAGCTCCTACTACTGCTGGTGAATTTAGAGTAATGAGTATCCCTACTTTAATAGTTTTTAAAGACGGTTCTCCAGTTGAAACTTTAGTTGGTGTTCAACAAGCAGATTCATTAGAAGCTACATTAAATAAATATTTATAATATATTTATAAAAAAATCTAGAAAATTAATATTTTCTAGATTTTTTTTATAATTTAAATATCTTTCATACTTAATTGAATTTTTCACTTTTCTTTATCAATACTTGTTATTTTTACTTTTATTTTATCTCCCACAGAAACTATCTCATTTGGGTCTGAAACAAATTTATTTGCAAGTTGAGAAACATGGACTAATCAATCATTTTTTAGACCAATATCCACAAATGCTCAAAAAGCTACAACATTTCTTACTGTTCAATCAACTATCATTCAAGGTTCAATATCATCTATTTCAACTTTTTTACTAGCTTTTTTATGAGCTGAATTTATTCTTGGATCTTCTCATAAAACAGAATATGCATTTCTAATAAAATTTAGTGTTACTTCTGAAAAATTCTTTTTAATTTCTGTTGGGATTTTATTTATTGAAAAAATATTATTATCAATAATATATTTTGCAAATTCATATTGATCAGGATGTATATCTGTATTATCCAATTTTTCATCACTTTCTGGAATTCTCAAAAATCAGACTGCCTGTTCATAAACTGAATCAGATAATACTTTTTTAAGTTCTTCTCTATTTTTATAAGGTCTATTTTTATAGATTTTTTTGGCTACTGTTTTGTTTATACCAGAAATATGATTTAATACATAAATTGAAGAAGTATTTACATTTATTCAAACTTTGTTTACTGTATCTTCTACCACATAACCCAATTTTTCTTCCAATTTTTTTTCTGGTATATCATGTTGGTACATCCCAACTCAAATACTTCAAACTGGAACTTTTACAAGTTCAGATAATGGATCAATAAATCTCCTTCAAATAGAAATTGTTCATCTATCTGTTAAATCCAAATCTTTAAATTCTTCTTGAGCAATTTTTGAAGCTGAATAAACTGAAGCTCAACTTTCATTTACAATATAAATTGGTAATTGTGATATCGATTGAACAAGTTCAACAGTTTCATTAGAAGCTGTTCCATTTCAAACAATAACTATTTCAATATTATGTTTTTCTAATAATTTTTTTATTAATATTTTAGCATTATTTTCAGAATGCAAAAATATTTTTGAAAATTCAATTGGATTAGCTCCTTCATCCAAAACTACGATTTTACAACCAGTTCTAAAAGCAGGATCAAGTGCTAGAATTTTTTTACCATATTCTGGTTTTGTCATAAGTAAAGCTGAAAGATTTGTTTGAAAAACTGAAATAGCATCATCTTCTGCAACTTCAGATAACATTCCTGAAACTTCATTTTCAACAGACTTATAAAGAGTTTTATAACCAGTTTTAATAGCTTCAAGATATATTTCTCAAATTTCAGTTGTAAAATCATTATCAAAATTATTTAAGAAATTTTCTTCTAATTTATCAGCTTTTAATTTTACAGATAATATTTTTAATTTTTCTCATCTATTTAAAGCTAAAATTTGATAAGGTTTTACTTTAGAAATATTTATTTCAAAATCAGAATATATTTCAAATTTATGAATATCTTTTTTAATATTTTCTGCTAACTTTTCTATAACTTTTTCTCATTTTATTTTTGAAATGATATTAGATTTTTTTTCTAAATAACTTCTTAAAAATTCTCTAATTTCAGCATTAGCAACAATTTCAGCAGCAATAATTTCTTTTGAACCATCTATAATTTCTTCTTCTTTATTTTCTTTTAAAAGTTCTTGGAATTCTGGTGAATTTTGTAATTCCTGTAAGAAACGAATGCATTCGTTCCCTACAGATGCATTTTTAATTAAATCAGCAATTACTTGAAAACCTTTTTCAATAGCAATCATTGCCTTAGTTTTTTTCTTAGATTTATATGGTTTATAAATTTCTTCAACTTCTTTCAAAGTTATAGCTTTAACAATATTTTCTAATAATTCAGGAGTTAGCTTCCCCATTTCATCAATAGTATTTATTGCTGTATTTTTCATTTTCCAAATTTTTTCTTGTTTTTCTCTTAGTGAAACTATATCTCTAATCACATTTTCATCTAAATCTCCAGTTGCTTCTTTTCTATATCTGGCAATAAAAGGAGTAGTTGACCCCTCAGCTATCAAATCCAAAACAGTTTTAGTTTGGAAATCTTTAAGACCAAGTTCTCTTGAAACTCACTCAATAAAATTTGGTTCAGCAATTAAATTTGTACTCACAAATTTTGTAGTTTCTTCTTCAATAATTTCAGTCATTTTTTTTGTATTTAAATTTTAAATTATATATTTTTGTAAATATCTCACCTTTTTCAAGCATTAAAAAAATATATTGATATTTCATTTTCTTTTATTAAATAGAGAAACCTATATTTTCATATCCTTAATCTGTAATTATTATTTAATCATTTCAAAGGTTTTATATCTAATTCTGATTTATATGGATTTTCAGCTAAAATTATTAAAGATTTTTCAAAATCATTAATAATTATTTCTCATTTATGTTTTTTAAGAAATTTAATAACTTCCTTTTTAAAAAGAATTTTATACATATTTTATTTAAGTGTTTTTAAAAAACTAAATGCCTCAATTCCTTTATCAGAATTATCTAAAGATAAATTAATATCTTTATTATCAGGAATTACTTCTCAATCTTTAATAAAATCCATTCAATCATAATTAATATTTTTTTTATTTTCTTCATAAAAATATATCATATTTATAATATAATTTTCAGCTGTCTCTCAATTTTTTTTAGCTACAGACATTATTTTTTTTTCCAAAATTGGATTATCTATTATTAACATTTTTATATTTTTTAAATATTATTATTTCTATTATAAAAAAAAATAAACTTTTTACTAATTTAATTTTCTTAAAGTTGCACTTCAAACTTTACTTTAAAGATTTTTTTTACCTAAAATTTGTACAAAAAAAGTTAAAAAGACTAGTCTCAAAAGAGCTATAATCTAAAATAATATTTTTTTCTCAAAAAAAGATTTGACTATATTTGAAAATATGATTATAAATTTTTTACTTATTAAAACTTGAATTTAATATTCAAATACAACTTCTAAAAAATTAACAAGGAGTAAAAAAATATTTTTTTTCATTTTAATAGGTTAGGATTCATATTTCCTAGGATCAAAATAATCCAAAAATTAATATAAAAATTATGCTAGATATAAAGGAGCAAAAATGGCAGTATCAATACATGATATAGTACATATGATACACACTGATGTACTCTACGATGATTTACCAAAATCTATTACAGATATAAAAAGATTTCAAAAATATATTACAGATATAAAAAGATTTAAAAAATATCCTGTAAATAATACTTTTTATAAAACTAAAAAGCTTTTAACAGCTTAAGGGGGAGGTGATTTTATAATCTCAAGGAAGTTTAGATTTTTCTTCCTTGTAAAAATAAATAAAAAAAATCTCACTAATTTTTCAATAGCTCATTAGTTATCAGTAATAAATCAGTGAACAAAGAAAACCAAAATAGTTTTAAGATAAATTATACCTTTAAAAGAGGTATTTTTTGTTGTCTAAATTTTTCTAAATTAGCACACAAAGTAAAAAAGTGCTAAAAAAGTTTTGACAGAATTATTTTTTATGATATATTGTTTGGGATAAGGGGAAATAAGGAGGACATTTTATATCTCTTTCTGTATCTTACTCTTTTACAAAGAGCAAGAAAGCACATTTTTAATTCTAATATTTAAAACTAATTCTAAAATATTAGTACAGTGTGGCCTCCTGCTCTTTGTAAAAGAGTAGGAATTCAAGGAAGAGATATTAAAATTAAAACCTAATCCCTTTAAAATAAATTAAAAATTAACTAAAAAAACTATGGCAAAAATTATATGAATCGATTTAGGTACAACTAATAGTTGTGTTGCTTTTATGGAAGGATGAGAAGCAAAAGTAATTCCTAATGCTGAATGAAATAGAACTACTCCTTCAATTGTTGCTACTGATAAAGAAGGAAATACTATTGTTGGTACTCCTGCTAAAAGACAAGCTATTACTAATCCACTTGGAACAATATTTTCTGCAAAAAGATTTATTGGTAGACAATTTGATGAAGTTTCTGATGAAATTAAAAATGTTCCTTATGAAGTTGTAAAAGGTAAAAATGGTGAGGCACTTATTAAATTTAATGGGAAAGATGTTAGACCAGAAGAAATTGCTAGTCATGTATTAATGAAATTAAAAGCTGATGCTGAAAAATTTCTTGGTGATAAAGTTACAGAAGCTGTAATTACTGTTCCTGCTTACTTTAATGATGATCAAAGACAAGCTACAATTAATGCTGGTAAAATTGCTGGTTTAGATGTAAAAAGAATTGTTAATGAACCAACTGCTGCTGCTTTAGCTTATGGTGCTAGTAAAGGTAAAAATGAAAAAATTGCTGTTTATGATCTTGGTGGTTGAACATTTGATATTTCTATTTTAGAATTATCTGAAGAAGGTACTTTTGAAGTATTAGCTACAAACGGTGATACTCATCTAGGTTGAGATGATTTTGATAAAGTAATTGTAGATTACATTATAGATGAATTTTTGAAACAAGAAGGTGTTGATCTTAGAAAAGACCCAATGGCACTTCAAAGAGTAAGAGATGAAGCTGAAAAAGCTAAAAAAGAATTATCTGCTACAACTAATTATGATATTAATTTACCATATATTACTGTTGATGCAACTGGACCAAAAAATCTTATGATGAGTATTTCAAGAACTAAATTTGAAGAATTAATTGGTGATTTAGTTGAAAAATCTCTAGCTCCTTGTAAAAAAGCACTTGATGATTCTGGATTAAAATCTTCTGAATTAAATCAAATTTTACTTGTTTGAGGTTCTACAAGAGTTCCATTAGTTGTTAAAAAAGTTGAAGAGTTTTTTGGAAAAGCTCCAAATGCAGGTATTAATCCTGATGAATCTGTTGCTCAAGGTGCTGCTATTCAAGCTGGTATTATTGGGTGAGATGTAACTGATGTATTATTACTTGATGTTACTCCATTAAGTCTTTCTATTGAAACTATGGGTGGTATTGCTACAAAAATGATTGAAAGAAATACTACAATTCCAGCAAGTAAATCTGAAACTTTTTCTACTGCTGTTGATAATCAACCAAGTGTTGAAATTAATGTTGTTCAAGGTGAAAGAGAAATGGCTGTTGATAATAAATCTTTAGGTAAATTTATTCTTGATGGAATTGCAGGTGCTCCAAGATGAACTCCTCAAATTGAAGTAACTTTTGATATTGATGCAAATGGAGTATTAACTGTTAAAGCAAAAGATAAAGGAACTGGAAAAGAACAACATATTACAATTGCAGGTTCAACTGGTATGGATGAAGCAGAAGTTGATAAATTAGTAAAAGAAGCAGAAGAAAAAGCTGAAGAAGACAAAGCAAGAAAAACAGCAGTTGAAGCAAGAAATCTAGCAGATTCTACTGTTGCTCAATCTGAAAAAACTCTAGCAGATAATGCAGATAAAGTAAAAGAAGAAGATAAAAAAGAAGCTGAAGAAGCTATTGCTGAACTTAAAAAAGTATTAGAAAATACTGTAGCAACTAAAGAAGAATTAGAACCAGCTACTAAAAAAGTATCTGATATTATGATGAAAGTTGGTCAAGCAATTTATGCCCAACAAGGTGCAGAATCTAAAACAGAACAAAAATCTGATGACTGAGTAGTTGATGCTGAAGAAGATAAAGGTGAAGAGAAAAAAAATGAAAGAGTTTAATTAAAAAGAAACTAAAAAAAAAATCAAGGACTTTTTCCCTGATTTTTTTTGACAATATAAACATTTCTAATAAAATGCAATTTATAAAATATTTTAAAATTAATAAATAATATAAAATGAAATTAAATAAAAAATGAGGTTTTACACTTATAGAAATAATGATTGTAATTGTTATTATATCACTATTAGCTGTAACTTTAGTTCCAAAATTAACAGGTGCACAAGCTAGAGCAAGAGATGTATCTAGAATTGCTAGTCTTATTGCTATGAAAGCTGTATTTACAACTATATATGATGATTTTTCAGAATATCCGTTATCTTTAACTCAATCAATTAGTGCAAATGAAAATGCTACACTTCCAACAAAATCTTGTCTTAGTTCAGATTCAAAATGAGCTATTCATACAGATTATGCTTCTTATTTAGATTGATGAAAAGCATCATTTGATCCACAAAAATCTGCAATGGTTGCTTGATGTACTATTGGAGGTTCTTATTGATATGTTGCATTATGAAAGAATTGAATGAATAAAGCAGCTTTTATTCTTTCTGCACAAATAGAAACATATCAAAAAGCAAATACAATTTTTAAAGCTGACATAACTCCACTTGATTGAAGTCTTGACTTATCTGACCTTGAATGAACTCATATAGATACAAATCAAACAATGGGTACATTAAAAACAGAAGATAGTGATGCTAAAAAAACTATTTATACAGTTATTTGAGGTTAATAAGAATATAAATAAATATAAAAAAAACTTAGAAAATTAATTTTCTAAGTTTTTTTATTTTAAATATATTTTTTATTTAATATCAACAATTTCAATATCAAAGAATAATTTTTTTCCAGCTAACTCGTGATTACCATCAATAATAACTTCTTTTTCATTAGAATCTATTATTTTTATATTACCCATTTGAGTAGGAAGAATTGTACCTTTTTCTAATTTAAATCCAGCTTTTTCAAATTCAGCTAATTGTTCTTTTGGTATTGTTTGAGTTTTACTTTTATCATATTCACCATAACCATCTTTTGGTTCAACTTCTAACTCAAATTTATCACCAATTTTATGACCAACTAAACCTTTGTCCCAACCTTTTATCACCATTTTTTTACCCAAAGTAAATATAAAAGGTTGTTTCCCTAAACTAGAATCTTTTTTCTTACCATCAACAGTTAAAGTATAATGAACAGAAACAGTATCTCCATTTTTTAAAACTTTATTTTTATTTGCTTCTCTTTTTGCTTTTAAAGCATTTTTTTTAGCTTCCATAGCATTTTTAGTAGAATCATTATAAGCTTTTATAGCTTCGTCTTTATCTAATTTAAAATCTACTAATTTTTTACCATTGTATTTTTCAATTTTTAAATTAATTATTTTAATTTCTTTTTTAGGTTTATCTTGTCCTCCAACTTTTGTTTTAGCAATTTTATCAACATTTTCCATTCATTCAATAACTTGTCCAAAAACTGAATGTTTATTATCTAGAAAATTATTATTAGCTTGATTTATGAAAAATTGACTTCAGTTAGTATTCTCACCAGAATTAGCCATTGAAATAGAATATTTAATATTTTTTAAATCATCAGAGAATTCATCATTAAATTTTTCTCCATAAATACTTTCTCCTCACATACCAGTTCCAGTTGGATCTCATCCTTGAATCATAAATCCATTAATTACTCTATGAAAAATTATTCCATTATAATAACCTTCTCCAGCTAATCCAGCAAAATTATTTACTGTATTTGGTACAATTTTATTAAATAATTTAATTTTTATTGTTCCATTTGTAGTTTTCATAGTAGCAACTAAATCTCCTTCTTGTAATGGAGCATTTTGTATATTTTCAGTTTTAGTCATTGTTTCTTTTTTTTCTTTAGATTTTAAATTATTAGTTTTTTTAGAAATAGTTTCTTTTTTTTCTACTTCTTTAGTTTCTCAAAAATTATTATTATTACAACTAGTTAATAGTAATAATAAAATAGTTAAAAATATAGTTTTTTTCATAATTTTTATTTTTTAAGTTTTATTTTTTTCCTTCAAATATTTCATTCAAAAATATCTATCATATATTTTAAAAATTTTTCTATATTTGTAAAATCTTTTATCTTACTTCTTAATCTTTGCGGAGTAATTACAGCAAATTTTACCTCTTTATCTAAGTCTAAAAACTTTCTTAAATCTTTTAAATTGGTTGATGAATGAAAATCTAGTTGAAAATTTATTCAAACTTTTTTAATATTTTCTATTAAAAATTCTCTAGATTTTAATTTTACTTTTAATAAATTAAAGAAATTTTGCATTTCTTCTGGAAATTCTGATACATTATTTTCTTGTTTAAAATCTTCTACTAATTCTTTTAAATCTTCTAATCTATCAACTGATTCTATTTCCCTATAAAAGTTAATTTTATCTAAATCTGAATCAAAATAAGTATCTGGAATTGCACAATTTATTTGTAAATCTATTTTTGTATTTATTTTAATTTGTTGTGTTACTTCTTTCCCTTTGGAAGAGATTGAATTGGGGTCAATTGTTTTCAATTCATTAATTTTCTCCTCAATCATTTTCAGATATAAATTCACTCAAATTTCACTTCATTGTCCACTTTGTTTGCTTCACAACAAATCTCATCAACCTCTTATTTCTAAATCTTTCATTGCAAGTTCAAAACCTGCTCATAAGTAAGAAAAATTAACTATAGTTTTTAACCTTTTTGCAGTGTCTTCTGATAGACTTTCTTTTTTATAAAGAAGATAACAATGCCCTGATTTATCACTTCTACCAACTCTTCATCTTAATTGATGAATCTGACTAATACCAAAATTTGGTGCATCATTTATAAAAATTGTATTTACATTCGGAAAATCAATTCAATTTTCAATTACAGTTGTAGTTAAGAGAATATCATATTTTTTGTGTTTAAAATCAATAATCCTCTTTTCTAAAGTATTTCAAGGTAATTGTCAGTGAGTTATAATAATCTTTTTATCCGGAAATAATCAAGATAAAACTTTTTCAAAATGAATAAGCGTTGCTACTCTATTATGGACAAAATAGACCTGTCATCATCTTGCAAATTCAGTTTCACATCAATCTAAAATCACTCTTTCAGAAAATTTTGAAATTATAGTTTTTATATTTTGTCGACCAAAAGGGGCAGTTTTAATTATGGACATTTGCTTAATTTGAGACAATGCCATATTTAAACTTCTTGGAATTGGAGTTGCTGACATAGATAAAATGTCGACTGTCGACTTTAATTTTTTTATTTTTTCTTTATCTTTTACTCAAAATTTATGTTCCTCATCAACAATTAATAATCATAAATTTTTATAATCAATTTTATCAGATAATAATTTATGAGTTCAAACTACCAAATCAATTTCTCAAGAGTTTAATCTATTTAAAACCTCATCTACTTTTTTGACTGATTCCATTCTTGTAATTACAGCAATTTTCATTCAAAAAGGTTTAAATCTTTCTACTGCTTTTTCAAAATGTTCATAGGCCAAAACAACTAGAGGAGCAATAAAAACTGATTGTTTTTTATTTATAAAAGCTCTATAAATAGCATTAAATGCAACTTCTGTTTTACCAAAACCAACATCTCAAACAAGAAGTCTATCCATTGGATTTTCCAATTCCATATCATTTAAAATTTCTCAGATTACAACCTCTTGGTCAATTGTATAAGTATATGGAAAACTTGCTCTAAATTCTGTTTCTTTTTCTATATCTGCTAGAAATGAAAATGATTTTCACATTTTTCTAGCAGAATAAATTTCCAATAATTCTTGTGCTATATCTTCTACTTCTTTGCTTGCTTTAGCTATTTTTTTAGTCCATTCACCTGTATTTAATCAAGTTAATTTAGGATTATCAGCTCAAACATATTTATTTACTCTTGAAACTTCTGTAATTGGTACAAATAATTTATCTTCTCATTTATAGTCAACTTCAATATATTCTTTTATAATTGATTTTTTTCAATTTGATTGTGGTAATATTTTTTTTATTATTCACATAAATTTTCAAATTCAATGGTCAATATGAACTACAAAATCTCAAATATTTATTTTTAATAATAAATCAATATCTGCTGAAACATTTTTATTTATTCTTCTTTTTATAAAAATTTTTCATAAAATATCATCACAAATAATATAGGTTTTATTGTAAAGATGTTCCGCTGGAACATCTACTTTATCATTTGGAGATATTTTTGTTTTGTTATTTAGATGTGTTTTATTATTTAGATGTACCAGCGGTACATCTCTACAGTTGTTAGTTTTATTATTTAGATGTGTTTCATCATTTAGATGTGTTTTGTTATTTAGATGTACCAGCGGTACATCTCTACAGTTGTTAGGATAAGTAAAACTTTTTAAAAAATTTCCGGATATTTCAATTATTTGAGTATATTTTTTAAGTTCATTATAATCAATAAAATTATTTATAGTCTTTTTATTTTTTGTATAAATAAAATTATTATTTTTAGAATTTAATATTTCTTTTAGTTTTTCAATATTTTCAATAATTGGAGTTTTTATTTCTAAATCTTTTATAAAAAGATTTTTATTTCATACAAAATCAAAACTACAAAAATTATTTAATTTTTTAGTATTTTCTTCATAATACTCAGAAAAGTCTAGAGAATCTAAAACTATTAAAGAGCTAAAATCCTCCGTTGAGAAACTATTTAGATTTTTAAAATAGTTTTGTAAATTTCACTCTTTTTTTATATCATCATCAAAAATATTTTTTTTTCATCAAATAATTATTTTTTCTAAACTATTTAATTTATTGTGTTCATCCTCTTCTGGAGAAAAAGGAATTATAGAAGAATTTTTAATTTGTATTATTTCTTCAACATTTTCTCACCAAAAACTAATTTTATATTCTGTATTTCCTGAAAAATCTGTAATACTTAGAATATCTCAATTCTTTTTATATGTTCAATTATTAGAATACTCAGAATACTCATATCAAATTTCTGACAATTTTTTGACTATATTGTTAATTTCTTGTGAAGTATTTTTTTCAATTTTTAATGAAAAGTATAATAATTGAGATTCTTTAATTATATCATCTTTTATTAGAAAATTTAAAATCAAAAAGACTTTATTAACTTTATTATAAGCTAAATTACAAAGACTTGAATAAGTATTTACCTCTTCAAAATCTATTTTTAAATAATTAAAAACTTTTATATATTGATTAAGAGATTTTTCAGAATCAATAATTAAAATTATTTTTTTAAATTCTTCTAAATTTTCTTTAATAATTAAAGATTTAGAAAAATAATTTCATGTATTCAAATAACTAGTTTGCTTTTCTAGTTTAATATTTAATTTTGGAAGCATAATTATGTTTACAAATTATTTTTTTTAAAATATACTTAAAAAATATAAAAAAGCTAAAATATTATTGACTTTAAAATTATAGAAAGTATTATATGGTCAATTGACCATGTATTGACCATGTATTGACCATATAAATAACTAATTATAATATTATGAATAAATTTATATTAAATAAGCCTGATTTAAGCTTAATTACTAAAGATAGAAAAACCTTCTTAAATGATAATAGATATAATATTTTATTTAAATATAATCTAAATAAATATTCTAATGAAAAATATCTTTTCTGGGATAGAATAAAATTTTTAGAATTACCCTCAGAATTAAAAAATCATGAAGAATTATGGTATATAATAAAGGAAACAAGACTTATTTTTGATAATACACCTATTAAAGTTTCTGAAAATCAAAAATTTAAATTTGAAAAGCCTGATTTTTTAAATGAATTTTTACATAAACTAGATTTAGAACTTTGATGAAACTTTTTAGATTTAAAATTCAATAATGAAGAAAGAAAAATATTCTTGCAAAACTGAAGTATAGAAGAAGCTATTTCATCTAGTCAACTAGAATGATCTTTAACAACTTCAAAAGTAGCTAGAGAAATGATTTGAAAATGAAGAAAAGCAGTTACAAAAGATGAAAAGATGATACTTAATAATTATCAAGCAATGATATTAATTAAAAATAATTTAATTAATGAGAGTCTTAGCTTAGAATTATTATTAGAATTACAAAGTATTTTAACAAAAGATTTATTAGAAAATAAAGATGAAGAATGAAGATTTAGAAAAAATAGTGATGAGATAGTTGTTCAAGATTGAATAACTTGAGAAATATATCATACTCCTCCTAATGAAAAAGAATTAAGAGAAGAATTGAAAAATTTTATAAAATATGCAAATAATGAAAATGATGATTTTGTACATCCATTTATAAAAGCTACTATTTTACATTTTTGGATTTGATATTTACATCCATTTTGTGATTGAAATTGAAGAACAGCAAGAACAATTTTCTATTGGTATTTATTAAAAAAATGATACTGGGGATTCAATTATATACCAATATCCACAACAATAAAGAAAACAAAAAAACAATACCATAATTCATTTGTATACTCTGAACAAGATTGATATAATTTTACATATTTTTTAGTATATATTTCTAATCAAACAAAAAAATCTTGGAAAGAATTTGAAGAATATGTTAAAAAGAAAAAACAAAAACAAAAAAACATTTCTATTCAATTAATAAATTTATTATTAAATGATAGAGAAGAAAAATTAATTAGCTACTTTTTAGAAAATAAATGATCATATACAAATACAACAATTCATCAACACTATTATTGAATTTCTAAAAATACTGCTAAAAAAGATTTAGAAAATTTATATAAAAAATGATTTTTAATGAAACAAAAACAAGGTAAATATGTAAATTATTTTCCTGTAAAAAACTTATCTGAATTAAT
>JAUTWP010200786.1:0-31551 GCA_033042655.1 Cyathermia naticoides | reverse complement strand
TCATGCCCACGATCTGTATATTTATTCCCTGAGAACGTTGGATTATATTCTTTGTAAATACGTTCATCAAGCAATTGATACATGTATTTTTTACGTTGAGTTGACTTCTTGCCTGTCGAGGTAATGATTTTATTCATTGAAGAAGCAGTCACAAGGCCTAATCGTACATTATACCATTCGTCAGAGTTTTGTTCTACGTCATGAATTATCATAACATACCCCAATCATTAAAAAACTCTTCATCTTCTATTTCTATACCTTCTAATTCAACTTTAATATTAGCACCAATAAAGTCTGTCTTTTCTAAACGCGCTTTGTCGAAATTAACATTATATAAATAAGCACCAGCAAAACTAGCGTTATGTAATACTGTTTTATAAAAGTTAACATTAGTTAAATCAGCCTCTCGAAAATCAGCGTAACTTAAATTAGTATTATAAAGGTTGGTGTTTTTCATACCAACACATCTAAAATCTGCGCCTCTTAAATCAGAGCCACTAAAGTTACAATAATTTAATGCTTTGTAGCTTGCATCACACCAGCTTAAATTAATATTACGTAAATCAAGACCTGCTAAATTCTTGCTAACAGATAAATGTTTAATAACTGCTAGTTGTTTTTTTATACTATCTGGTGCGTCTTCATCGCAATCTATTTCGTATTTACAAAAAACATCACCAGTTACTTTACGTAATTCATATTCCATTATTTTTTATCCTTTTTGTTGCCTTTTAACTTTTTGTTGCAATAAATGAATAGCTGTTTTTGCTTGAGCTTCAGTCATTGAATCAACATCTTGCGCTTTAATGTGGTTTAGAAAAGCTTTAACATCAGAGCCTGTTTGCTTTAACATTTGTTTAATTAAAGCTGAGTCTTTTGTTGATATCTTTGCTTGTTGCTCTATAACAATATCTTCTTTTGCTTGAGCCATTTCATCACTTGTATAAAGACCAGATAATTCTTGAGGGAATGCTTTTCTTAACGCTAATGCTTCCGCACATTTTGCAATCATAACATCACCCATTTTAGCCCATAGACCAGAGAGGGATTCTTTTCTTGTGTTTTTATTTTTAAACTTTTGTGCATACGCATAAAATCTTGCTACACCAAAACATGGCTCTTGGAAGTCACTTCTTAATACTCCAATCTTTGCGGCAACTGGCGGATCATTAGAAACCCATACATCTTTCCATTCCCCATCTTCTCCACACCAAAAAGCACCTACTTGCCCAGCATATTTATTACTTCTTTCAGCAATAAGCCTAAATCCATCAATAGAAGTTTGTACAGACATTTTATTTTTACCAGCTTTGCTATCCCATCTAGTAACAGCATATATTTGTCTAGCAAGCGGGTTTAGTCCAGACCTATTAACCTGATGCATAAACACTTTAAATTGATCATCTGTTAAGTCTTTACACACAGTTGATTGTATCATTTTTATTTCTTTATCAGAAAAGATATTTTCCATTTTTTATACTCCTTGGTTATAAATCATTTATAAACCTTTTATAAAAACATGTCAACTTATTTTTTACTTGATTTATATTTTTTTTTATATATATTATAAATATGTTTATAACTATTCCAAAAGACGGATCAGAAGCATATGACATAATACTTGAGTATGCTTATTCCAAACGCAAATCAGTAAGGCAACTATGTGCTGATGGTTTTCCAGTGTGCTATATGACGCTATGGCTCTGGAAAAAGAACAAGATTAAACCGAGTATTAACTCATGGGGAAAAATCCTTGACTACATTGAAGCACAAAATTGATATAGTTCCAGTTCCAAAACCAAGAATGACAAGATCTGATAAATGGAAAAAAAGACCATCTGTAATGAATTATCGCGCATTCTGTGATGAGTTAAGATATAAGTTCAAGCCACAAGCGCCAGAAACACCTATATTACTTGTATTCAATATTCCAATGCCAAAATCATGGAGTAATAAAAAAAAGAAAGAAATGAATGGTAAACCACATTTACAACGCCCAGATTTGGACAACCTCGAAAAAGCTTGGAATGATGCGTTGCATAAAGAAGATTCAGCGGTATGGAATTGTTGGAGTATGAAGTTATGGGCATATAATGGATCAATAGAGGTAGTATATAATTGAAAAGTAAATTCACAAAAGCAGAATTAGAGCACGTGCATAACATAAAGAATATGCCATGTGGTGTATGTGGAGAGCCTGCTCCAAGTGATGCACATCATATTAAGCAAGGACTACATTATCTATGCATACCGTTATGCAAAAGTTGTCATCAATCTGGATTCAATGGAATACATGGTCAAGCAAGAATATGGAAAGTTATCAAGCTTGATGAATTAAAAGTGTTAAATGATACAATTAAGAGGTTGGAATGAAAAACATATTTACAAAAATTCTTTCTATTATATTTCCAGAACATACACATTGTGTGTGTTGTAGGAGAAAATTTACTGATCCAAAAGATAATGGCATAGGGATAGCGGGACTCGGCACTGGTTTTTGTAGTAGCTGTTTTTGTAAAATAATGGAAGCAGGAGAAAAGCGAAAAGCCCGCCATAGTTCGTGGTGGTTATCATGAAATGGTTTAAAAGCGAAACAATGTTCAATAAAGTATGTGTTGTTTTCGATACAAAAACAGCATTAAATATATTAAAAAAATGTAATATTAATATGTCAGAAGAAGAATTGAAGTCGTCAGAGGGTAAGTGTTTTGGTTTTTCATCTAACGATAAGTATATATTTACACAAATAATATATTTAAACATGGAAGCGTGTAGAAGTATTAATTATATACATTCAATTTTGGTACATGAAGCTGTTCATTGTTATCATATAGTGCTTAAACAAATGGGAGAAGATGTCATACCTGATGGAGAAATAATGCTATATTATGTTCAAGCATTGACTCTTTATTTATTTGAAGAATTAGATAAGTTTTTAAATATAGAAGATTATATAATAGAAAACTAGTGCGTACATAATGTGCAGAGGCACTAGTCATGTTATATAAATAATATCATTGACAAAGCATGTATTCAAGTTATAATTATCATGACGTTTAATCGTCCTTTCTTATCTTGTAGTGGGTTGTTTATCCTTTCCATGTTTACGTTTATCTGCAATCCACTACTTGACTTTCAAAACATATAATATATAATATAAGCTCTCATTGTTATGTTAGTGGGTTAAGCAGAGTAAGCTCCTGTCGTACCCACAAGTCCTTTTGTTCAAAGCATGAGGGTCACCCACTTTCACAAACAATCAATATGAACAAGAGGCTATAAAATGACAAAACCATCTTATTTAGAATTATTACGAGATCCGCGTTGGCAAAAGAAGCGTTTGGAGATAATGAAGCGTGACGATTTTACTTGTATTAAATGCGGAATAACGGATACAGAGCTACATATACACCATAAATATTATATATCGAATAGGTTTCCTTGGGATTACCCACAAACAGCATTATCAACAAGATGTAATGTTTGTCATAAAATAGAACACGAGAGCACTGT
Source organism: Cyathermia naticoides (assembly GCA_033042655.1). Classification (NCBI taxonomy): domain Eukaryota; kingdom Metazoa; phylum Mollusca; class Gastropoda; order Neomphalida; family Neomphalidae; genus Cyathermia; species Cyathermia naticoides. The sequence goes on along the minus strand of JAUTWP010200786.1, from coordinate 28,038 downwards.
TAAGGTAGATCCAGAGTTCCTTGGAATGCAGCATATATCAACATATATAAATACTATTGTTGGTGATTTATTATGAAGATATGGTCATGGAGACATGCTGTCCAAAAAGCACCAATTAAATCAACAACTAAACATGTTCTACTTAATCTTTCTATTAGTATGGCTGAAGATGGGACAAGTTGTTTCCCCTCTACTAAAAAACAATCTTCTGATACTGGTTTAAGCGAGAGATCTATTTGTACGCATTTAGATATTGCAGAGCAGCATGGATTTATTAAAAAGAAATCACACGGGTATTCTGGGAAGGGTTGGAGGCGTAATGAATACGTAGCGTCTTATCCAGAAGGCACTGAACTAGCTTCAGCAGATCAACATAAAGGCACTGAACCTAATACAGAAGGCACTGAACCTAACGACATAAAGGCACTGAAGGAGGTTCAGTCTAACTCTTCACTTAACTCTTCAAAGAACACTACAGATATACCTGATTGGATAGATGAAGAATTATTTGAAGCATTTGTAGATATGAGGGTAGAAATTAAATCCCCGCTTACTTGCCGAGCAAAAAATATGCTTATTAAAAATCTAACTAAAATGAAAGAATTAGGCTTCAACCCAAACGAAGCACTTGAGAAATCAGTTTTTAACAATTGGAAGGGTGTATTCCAACCTAAAGAAAAATCAAAAGGGAGTAACTTATCATGCTAAGCAACACACACGCAGAAGAATCATTACTAGCGACAGCAATTGCAGCCCCTAAGTTATGGCATGAAATATCCTATATAACCCCAGAGGACTTCACACAGGAGCATTTAGCTAAATTATGGCACTATGTAAGTGAGTTATACGATCAAGGCCGTGCTGCTAATCCTATGACCGTATCAAGCCAATACCTTCTTGCTGAGCAAAAAGACGTTAAAGAATATCTTATGAATCTGGTTATAACCTTAATAACATCAATAAATGGTGTTGAATATGCAAAGGTTGTTAGAGATCTATCTGATAGGCGTAAGATCAAAGCGGCTATGCAAAAAGTAAATGAAATGCTTGAAGATGGCGCATTGACAGCAGGGGAAATATCTTCTCTTGGTGTTGCTGAGCTATCAAGTGAGGCGTTAAGTTCTGTTGATTTTGTAAATGCTTATGACCTTGGTGGGCAAGTTCTTGAAGATTTAAGTAAAGATGTGAAGGTTTACAGCACTGGCTTCCCAAGAATGGATAAAGCTTTAGCTGGTGGCTTCTATCAAAATAGACTGTATGCAATTGGTGCCAGAATGAAATCTGGTAAATCACTCATGAAAGCTACACTAGCTTACAACATGACCAAACAAAGATCGGCTAGGGTTTTATATATATCACTTGAAATGGGTGTATGTGAGACGTACCAGAGGTTGCTAGCTATGGAAATGGGTATTAACTCATTGAAGTTCATAGATAAAGATACAAGAAACACACCATGGTTTCTTAAAAAGGTAGCAGAAGCTAATAAAAACTTTAAGGATAGAGGTTTATATTTTCGCTCGCGCCCACGTATGGATGTAAACGAACTTAAGACAACGATTGCAAAAGCTGCAATGTCTGGATTAGTTGATGGGATTGTTGTTGATTATCTACAGCTTGTAGAAGGAAAGGGTAAATCCATGTCCACCGCTGAGCATTACGATAACGTAGCACAGACACTAGCAGAGGCCACAAAGCGTTATCCTGTATGGATTTTAACATCTGCACAGCTAAACCAAGACGGCAACATACGAGGATCTGAGGGGCTTTTGAATGCGTGTGATTTAACGTTCAACATGCACAAGATAGAAGGTGAGGTTATGGGGAATGGTTATAAGGAAATGGATACAGCTTGGTTAGAAATGAAAGTCGCTAGATATACGCAATACATGGATGTTGGAGCTATAGGTTGCCCAGCATATGAGATTGACATTAACCAAGGCCCAATGTTTGTAGAAAGATGAAAAAGCACAATGGTTACAATACGCTATAGAGGCTTACATAAAATACTGCAAAGAATAGCACCAAATACAAGCCATGAGATTAACAGCATAAAGATTAGCATTGTTTTATCTTTTTGTATGTCTGATAATTCCTTATATAATCCATGGTTTTTATTTCTTAATTCATGAATTAACTTTCTATCACTAGATATAATCTTACTAGCATGTTTGATTGATTTAATATTAGAAACTTTATTATAAGCTTTGATAACCTTGATTGCCTCATGCTCTGGTGTGTTATAATTCATACCTTTTTTCCATCTTCTACATGTGTTACGGTGTTGTTTTTCAAGTCTTTTTATTAGATTAGTCATGTTTCCCCACTATTGTTGAAAGTTTCACAGGTTTTTTGTATACGTCCCAACCAACGTCATACCTAAAAGATTTAGATGTATGGCTTAAATTTCCATGGCAATGACCATGCAAATGTATGCTTCCATGTTCTTTTAAGTTCCAATTTTCTATTGGATAATGCATTAAACACAGTAGTTTATCATCTGATTTAATTTCAAGGTAATGATGTACTGATATCCATAATTTACTATTTCTAATTTTTCTATTATCATGGTTGCCAATTATAAGAATTTTCTTTCCGTTAAGCCTGCTTAAATAATTTGCATTATAAAAACTAAAATCGCCTAGATGAAAAACAATATCATTATGGTTAACGGTATTATTCCATATTCTAACAATATCCTCATTCATTTCGTTAGTGTTATCATATTTGCGATTCTCTAATATTTTCTTATGATTAAAGTGCGTATCGCTAGTAAAATAAACATCATCTAATGAATGAAATTTAATCATGTTTCCTCACTATTTTTTAGTAATTATCCAGTCTGGATAGATTTTATTTTCAGCACCGTTCATTGACATTATAATAAAAACATATTCACCTTCTTCAACATTAGAAGCTGTAACAACATGTGGAGCTACACTATCTTTATTTAAATAAATATTACATTTAAGGTTAGGAATATCTTTCAATAAACTAAAATCTATTTTTACAGATTTATTTCCAGTTAATTCTTTTTTATTAGGTGTAATTTCTTCGTATTTAGGAAAAATACCATCTATAGGCGTAAACTTCTTTATAAGTCCGTTTTCAAAAACATATTCTGGATCAACGGATACAACATCTTTATGACAAAATGATATTTTTTGATTATTTAAATCAACTACTACTTTATTATAACCAGTAATTTTCAAAATGTCTTTTGATGGCAAAATAAAACTTTCAAACTCATCAACATTTGATTCAAATGGTTTATATATAACAAGCTTTCTCCCATCTGTCGCGACAAGCACAACGTCTTTCTTTTCTTTTCTATAATGAAAATATATTCCATTTAGAAAAAATCTTTCCATTTTTCTAGAAGAAAAAGATTTAATCCTATTAATTGCTTTTTGTGGTATTAATATCTTACTCATTGTTCATTCTCCTCACTATTAAGTTAATTTGCTTCATAGCCCATTCGATATAACTGCATTTCGGATAATTATATGCGAGGCAAGCGCCAGTATTTGCACAATAGACGCTATACATCTTTCACCTCTTTTGAATTATCGAATATCATGAAATATCTATAATTATAAGTTTCATATAGAATTATTGTGTAATCATCATTTCTTTTTATTATATCAATTTGGTTAGAAAGCAAGTTAATATTTTTTGCTAAATCTGTTTTAGTAAATCCATAATACACATTAAAAGTTACTTTCCAATACCATTTTCGACAATCTTTTATAGAATATTCTTCATAATAACGTAAACCAAAACACTCTAGTACTTCTTTTCTAGCTTCAATATATTTATCTAATTCTTTCATTTGTCATTCTCCTCATCTAGAAACTTGTTTATCAAGGTTTCAATTACATAAGTTTTTGTATATCCTGTTCTTTTACAGAATTCATTCAAACGGTCTTCCAATTCCTTTGGAATGCGAATATTAATATTTCTATCTCTCATTTTCTTTATTTCCCTTATTAATTTATTGATTTTTACAATTGTTTTTGTATCTCTTCCTATTTTTAATTTCTCCAGAACATCAATCATAATAATCTCAAAAGTAAATCTAGATAATATATAAAGATTCCAACGATAAACATTTGCATAACTAATTTAAGCATTTTGCTACCTCATAAATTAGAGTTATTAGAACAGCCCAGAATGATAGGCATGATATTATTATGAACAGCCATATTGATAGTTTCATTTTATCACCTCATGAGTAGCCTGAATAACGCGTCTCCATTTTTTCCACCAATTTAAAGCCTCATAATGCATTTCTTTTATTTCTTCATCAGAGAAGTTGAACCATTCTTCAGGTGTGTATCTCTTACACCCAATTGTAATCTGTCTTGGTTGGATATAAATTGTCCAGTAATCTAATTGTAGTATAGATAAATCAACCTCGCTTAAATCAACATAGCGTAAATCAGCCTCGTTTAAATACGCATCTTTTAAATCTGTATTGCTTAAAGTAGCATAACTTAAATCAGCACCTATCAGATTAGCGCCTTTTAAATCAGCACATGTTAGATTAGCACCTTTTAAATACGTATTATATAAATCAGCACCTTTTAAATACGTATTATATAAATCAGCACCTTTTAAATCAGCAACTTTTAAATACGCATGACGTAAATTAGCATAACTTAAATCAGCATTGCTTAAATCTTTACTTTTTTCTCGATGTTCTATTACAGCTAATCTTTTCTTGATTGCGTCCTTTTCATTCTCGTCGCAATCAATTTCATATTCACCGAATACTTCGCCGTTTGTCCTATACAAAGTGTATTTCATTTTATTGTCCCCTCTGGTAAATAAAGTGCTGTAGTACTAAGTAACTTAAGCACCTTGTTGTTAGCATCAATTGACGTTTGTTGTTGAATACACAACCCTGCTATGCAGGCGAATTGTACAATTAAAACAATCATGATTAGGTAGTCTTTTAACTTATCCATTGTTTAAACTCCCTTTTTTAAAATAACTTTCATATAAGCTTCTTCAGAATAATAACCATTACTCTCACCAAGCCAGCGCACAGTTACATAACCTTTTATCGTTGCAAACTTATAAAATGTCCATGTATAAGAATCATTTGAAGGATTAAAATCTTTAGGTGTTTCACCGTCACTAACTACCTCTGCTTGGATTAAAGGTGAATCAATTAAATCTGATAAATCACCACAAATATCCTCAATATAAACTTCTTCACAACACTCTTGGTCGTGATAGAAAATTATTTTTTCTTTGTCGTTTTCAAATATAAAATAATCATCTCCTTTTTCTCCTACTACTTTATTAAAAGTTTTATTAATTAATTCTTTGATAACCATCTTTTTGCTCCTATACATTATCTAGTCCTCCACTGGAAACCCATCATCATCAAAAGTAATTTGAGATTCAGGATCGTTTCTATTTTCACGACATACACGAATATCGTTTAAAACTTCGTTAATATCGATAATGTTGTTTATATAAATAACAGCCATTAGTGAGCCCTCCATGTTTCAAAAGCTTGATCTGCTCTAATTTGTTTACATTCAAGCTCAGATTCTTCATTAGCTTCTTTAATTCTATGTTCAAGTTCGACAAGCAACGCATCTAACTCTTTGCCAAAAAGGTTTTTAACGACGCCGTTTACATGTTTTGCAACATATTCTGGATATATCTCATCTTCTTTATCCATTGACATTTCTACATAATCTTGGAGGAAATCTTCTTCGCCCCAGTGAAAATAAAGATGTTCTTCATAAAAAGATATATAGAATGTTGATGCATTAATTCTAGCTATCTCTAGTTTTGCAACTTGTTCAGGCGTTGCATCATTTTTATATATTTGGTGCTTATATAAACTTAAATTTAATTGCATACCTAACCCCTTTGCTATTTTTTGTAATTGTTTAACTGATGGATTAACTTTGTTTTGCAATAAGCTATGAATATAACCTGCTGATACACATGATTTTTTAGCAAGCTTATTAATTGTTATATTTTGGTATTCTATTTCACCTTTAATTTGCTTTATAACATTCATGTTATCCCCCTAGTGCTTTGTTTCAGTTGTATTTAAATATCTATCGATATGCATCTTCATTGATTGTGAGGTTACGAATAGAAGCTCTTCTTTTCGTTCATCAGGACATTTTTTATAAATCTCATTGACGATTGTTGACGCCATTCCAATAAGCTCCATGACAATGTCTATCGTATCTATTGGTTTGTTTGCTTCAAGTGTTTTAACAATTTCTTTTTCTAGATTCTCTATATTATTTAAGTTTTTCATTATCTTACTCCATTATTGTTAAAAGTCCGCTAATCAAAAAGATTAAAATTTATGTTATTAGTCATTAAAACTTTAAACATTGTTTCAGATAGCGCGTTTATTCTATAACACGCATCTATTTCATAAATATTATTAATGATTTCGACAATTTCATTGAACATATCTAATGTGTGATATAGTTCTTCATCACATTGACACGCTGTTAAAAAGAATTCTTCGTATTTAGAATTTTCAATTAGTTTATAGAACTCTTGCTCTTCTTCATCATCTAATCCATCGAATAAACGTTTATTTATTAATTTTGTAAATTTGCTATTGTATCTCAAACGTGCATCTAAAGATGCAACATAGTTAATCATAATTATTTCAACTGATTTAAGTTGTTGGGAATATTTTTCTAGAAGAGGCGCAATCCCTTCATTTTTAAATATTTTTTCTTCGAGTGCTTTTGACATTTTCATTATTCCTTTTCTGTTAAACTTTTAATTATTACTGCAAAAATACATATACCAAGAAGTATTATTCCTAATTCCGAAAAGCGTATCAGCAATAAAGATGATATAACGCATACTAATGCATAAATCATGAGACCATTGCTACAAATACGGTTGAGAATAACCCAAAAACAAATGCTATTATCTCTTCTTTCTCAAGTTTTGTCATTTTATCCCCCTTTTTAATAAAATCTTGTTCTTTTGATTCTCGCGTCATCTAATCTTGCGCCTAACATTTTTGCTTTATAAAAATTAACGTCTGTTAGATTTGTATTTTCTAAAATAGCATCTATTAAGTTAGAATTCTCAAATGTTACACCTTCTAAATTAGAGTTTTTAAAATCAGCATCTCTTGCATAAACTTTTGATAGATTAGCATTTTCTAAATACGCATATGATATATTAGCATTAGCTAAATTTGCTCCTGTTAGATTTGTGTTTTCTAAATCCGCATATGATAAATCTGCTCGTTTAAAACATACATGCTCCAAATTTAAACCACTTAAATTCACATGGTTTAAACTTGCGCATCTTAAATCACGATTAATTTTCAAATGTTCAATAACCGCAAGTCTTTTTTTAAAGGCATAAGCTGCATTTTCATAACAATCAATTTCATATGTATTAATTGTTAAATTATCTGTTCTATATAATTTAAACTTAATCATTTTTTTCCCCCTCTATTATTCTAAGAATGTTTTCCAGACGCATTATAGTAATGCCGTGTTGTGCCTCTAATAATTCATCTGGGCATTCTTTAATTTCAGTAATAATAAAGCTTATCAATTCTTGTATGTTTTTCATTTTTTACATCCTTTCTGTTTATAACTATATCATAGCCTTTTAGTTGTGTCAACACATATTTATATTATTATTTAAGAATAGTATTAACAGTATTAACAATTTTCTTGTGGTTTATATCAAAGTCATTGTAGTAGTGTTGGATATAGCCTCTTGATTCTTCTAATTTTTCTTTAGCGCCTACAACATTTGAAACAATAAAAGAAACGAGCTCTGCTTCTACTTCTCTTTCTTCTTTTGATATATCTTTATCTTTATGCATTAAGCAATGAGCTATTTCGTGAATAGCTGTTTGAAAAGGAAATTTTGCAAGTGGATTAATCGCTATTTGCATTTTGTTAGGCAACGCATAACCTTGAGAATTGCCTTTGATTGATTCAAATTCAATTTTATCAATACCAAGATCTTTTAATTTTTTATCAAGATCAAAATATTGTTTAATTTCCTTGAATTCTTCGCCTTCAGTCATAGACAGCGGGAACCAGCGTTTAACATATTTAAAGTAAGTTATTATTTCGTCGTCATCATTTTTATAAGAGCTAGGCACGCATAATGCTATTGCTTTTGACCCTTTTTTAACTTGTCGACCCAATTTTTTCCAGCCATTGAAGGTGTTAATTGGCTCTGCTTTAATTAATTGAGTACAGGCTAGCCACTGATTATAAAATGAGTAATTGTGGAAATGTTTATAGCAATCAGATATTTTGCTATCACCTGTTAACGCATCTTTGATTATTTGTTTATGATCAATTTTCATAATATCCCCTCCTGTTTACAAATAAAGAGTATCATAACTAATTTACATTGTCAACACATAATTATAATTAATATATATTTTATTTAAATAAAACGATTCGCTTCAACTTATGATTGAAAAGTATGTCAAGCTTTTTCTTTTATTTAAATTCATAAGCTTAAGCCATTTTTTACACTTTTTTTCAAAACCTGTGGTATAAGCATACATAATAGGAATTACGGAGTATATTGTAATAACTCCTTATTCCCGTTGCTTGGCATTAATTAATACATTAATGACTTATTAATTAACTTAATTAAATTGAATTTTACTTCCCTTATGATATGGGGTTTTTTGCCAAGCTTTTTTGCAGGATGGTAAAAAAGCGGTGTTAAACACCAAAGTATTATGTTTCAAGTTTTAAGTGCTTTTGGTGGAAAATTTACCCTCTTGATTAGCAACTTTTATGAAAGTACGGATAACATATTAATTGCATTTGCTGAACAAATAATTTATAATTATTAGAGGTCGTATGCTAAAAATAACTATTAAAACAGATAAATCATGTGATGAATTCTATGTCGGTGAAGAACTAGCCAAACATTACAAAAATGGCGGTAAGCTTAAAATTGAGATTAAAGCTAATAAAGATAATATTGAGATTAAGGCAGAAAAATGATCATTCTTATATTTTTACTTCTTTTCGCTATGTATTTTTTTATACTAGCATACTCAACATTTAAAACACCTCTTGCCAAGCCTATAGCTTTATCTGCTTTTATAGGTTGTGCAGTAAATGTAATTCTAATCTCATTAATATGAAAAGCAACGTATTTAAACGTGCGGTCTGCTTAAATTAAACAGATGGGATTGATTTATTATATCATATTAAACTGCTTAAAAAATAGGCAATTATTTGTTCTCTATTCGTTCTATTGATTACAATAGCTTAATGTGTTAAACTGCTTAATTATTGGGCAACTCTTTCAAAAGGTTAATTTATACAAATGGTTTTTCCAGTTGCTAGATCATCAGGTGGTAAGCCTTCTAGGAAGTTAATTCGTGAAAGTTTAGTGAAATTATTGTTAGCGCCAGCAGATCAACCTATTAAGGTTCAAAAGAAGGGGACAGTTGCTAATCTTATTGCTGAAAAGCTTGTTAAGAAAGCAATTACATCAACTGATCCTTTGCCGTACATCAAGGAAATAGCTGATAGAGTTGATGGTAAGCCAGACTTTGCAAGAGTAAATGATAGTAATCAACAGCAAGTTACTATTGTTATGCCTAAGATATCAATTGAACAGGGCGAGCTGATAGAGCACGATAGTATTCAGATTGAGGATAAATCAGAAGAGTAGGCAAATGTTCACCTATTGTCCAGCTCCCTCATGCGTTTTTAGACATGCTCGGCTACCTCAATACCTCTCAGATGTTCGCTAATTGTCCGCGCTTTAAATCAATGATGCGTATTGTCAAACAATATCAATGCTTTAGTAGGCGCTTCGGTGTGCTATGTGTGGTGCTATCGTATGTTGTCCAGTACGGCTCGCATGCAATCGTATATATATGCAAAAGTTTTTTTCTAGGGACACACCCCCTCCCCCGCTTCGTGTGTGATGTGCGTGGGTAGGTACCATACCCCCCAAATATATTCTCAAAACATTCCAAAACATAACGATATCAAAATGGCGTGAAATAGACACAGTAATATTAAAATTATCCTAACATCTTTTTTCTTAGTGATTTGCTTATATCGTAATAATTTTCTATATTTGTACACTCTAATAATTTACTATAATCTTTATTTTCTAGAAAAAACCATTCGCCAGATTTATTTTTATAGCTAAGTTTGTTGTGTAATTCTCTTTCTAATTTTGCTGATATTTTTTTACAGCTACAATTAATAATGCCTATTAGTCTTATTTTAAGAGGGTTGCCTACTTGCAGTTGACGTATACGTTTTTTAATATTATTAGTTCTACCTATTTTAACATATGGTTTTAAAGAGTTGGTTGTGATGAAATATACACAAGCCCCTTGATTACTTGGTTTAGTCATGTTAAAATTCCTTGTCTATTTATAATGTAATTATACCTTGTTTGACTTTAAAAATCAAGCGAGGTATAATTTTATACATGAAATTAGTTCTCCCTGAGATATTGAACATACCTGACAAGCTGATGCCATTGATATATCATTTTGCACCTGTACCTGATGAGGTAAAGCCGGATAAGGTGTATAAGCATGCATTACTAGAGGGAGGCAGGGGCAGTGCTAAGACGCATTCTATAGCCAGATTAATTTTATATTTATGTGAAGTAAGTAAGTACAGGGTATTTTGTGGTAGGGAGACGCAAAGTACGATTGATGATTCTGTTTATACGGTATTGAGTGACTTAATTTGCAAATATAATTTAAACTTTAATATCTTGAGGAGTGAGATAAGGCATAAGGTTAATGGAAGCACGATAAAGTTCAAAGGGTTTAAGGAGCAGGGGCGTTCTGGGATTAAGGGGTTAGAAGATGTAGACTTACTCTGGGTAGATGAAGCTGAGGCAATAACGAAGCCCACCTTAGATATAATAATGCCGACTATAGTTAGGTCTGGTAGGACTATATTCACAATGAATAGGTTGATAAGGGAAGATCCTGTTTACGTAGATTTAACTAATAGGGATAATTGCTTACATATACATATAGATTATTTTGAGAATAAGTTTTGTCCTGAAGACATGAAAGCAGAGGCTTTATTGTGCAAGGAGAGGTCTGAAGCTGATTATGATCATATATGGCTTGGGAAACCATTAGAGGCTGGAGATGATTATTTATTTTCTAGTAGTCTATTGGATAAGGTTATTGAGCCACATGGAGTATTGAGTAATAAACAAAGGGTAATGGGGATAGATTTTGCTGATGCTGGTAATGATTTATGTGTTTGCACAATTTTGGATAGAGTTACTGATGAACATTTTGAGATAGTTAAGCAGATATCATGGGATGAAAAGAACTCTATGGTGTCTATAGGAAAGATAATAGATTTAGTTGGGAGATATAAGCCTGATATTTCTATTTTAGATAAAGGATCCATGGGGCATACGGTAATATGTAGGTTGGATGAGGTTGGAGTACATATGATCCCGTTTGATGGTGGAAGTAATAAGAAATGTCATAAAGATTATGTAAATCATAGGGCAGAAGCATATTATTTAACGAGAGATTTACTTGAGCAGGATCGATTAATTATACATAGAAAGAGTGAATTGCTTAAGGAATTGGAATTAATAAGGTTTATGTATAGGTCTAATGGTAAGAAATTATTGAGACCGAAGAAGGAATTGAAGAAGAGTCCTGATTTTGCTGACAGTGCTGCAATGGCTGTATGGGGCTTATTTAAGTATTTAGGTACTTCCCACTCGACATTGTTAAGAAATAATGGTAAAGTTCGTGTTAAGTATAAATCCTTACGGAGGAGAAGATAATGGGATTTGGTAGAGGTTCTCCAAAAGTGCAAACACAAGCACCTGAAAATCTTGATGGAGAAAAAGACAAATTAAAGAAGCAAAGGGTAGCTATATATGCCACCTCAGGAGAGAATGCTGGTGAAGAGGTATCTGTAGTAGGTCGTCGTCAACGTTTATTTGGGAATTAGTCATGGGAATAGAAAATCCAGTTATAATGAAGCCTAAAAAGAAAGAAGAGCCAGTAAAAGAAACTGAATCAGCTCGAAGAAGAAGAGTTATATATGAACAATATGGCAGGGTACTTTGATAAACAAAATAAAACAGCGTTATGAGCAATTAAAGGCGTCTAAGTCTAGATATACTGAGCATTGGTCAAATATAGATAAGTTTATAGATTTATCTAAGAATGTGTGTGATATAAAAGATTCATTTGTTGAAGAACCTTCTGCATATATAGCTGTTAACCAAGCCAGTGATTATTTAATTGGTGTGTTATGGGGAACAGGTAATAATGTTTTTGATATTGTTCCAAGTAAGTATGTATTACAAAAAACTTCTCAAGGAGAATTATCTTCATGGTATGAGAGGGTTACAAAAGAGTCATTATATCAGATGAATCATGAAGAAGCTGGGTTTATGCATGCTTTAAAGCCATATACAACAGCACAATTCACAAAAGGCAATAGCGGGATTGGTATTTTTAAAAATCCTGATTATAAAAGCGGTAAATCTGATAATTTATTCATATTTAGAAATTATAGTGTAGAGAATTCATATATAGATGAAGGCTTGAATGGCATTGTGAATACAATTGCAACAGATGTGAAATGGTCATTAAATAGAATTATTAGTGAATTTTGTACTAATGCAGGGAAATTTGACAGTAAATTACTTAATGTAATGCCTGAAAAGATAAAAGATTCGTATAAAGCTGGGAAATTTGATGAAGCATTTGATTTAGTTCATATAATTTTACCAAGATCAGACTATAATCCGAAATATATAGGAAAAAAAGGAACAAAGTTTGTTGGATATTGGTATATGGATGACCATATTTTCCGTGAAGAAGATTATAATGAGTTTCCTATACCATTTGCAAGACAAATAAAGGTAGAAGGCACGCCATATGGAGTTTCTAGTGGTAGTATGCTTTTATCAACAATAAGAAATATTAATTTTCTTATGGAGCTTTCAATAGATTCCGCAGAAAAGATGACAAGCCCTGCCCTTGGCATGTGGAATAATTCTTTAGTTGGAGATTCTTTATTAGATACATCTGAATTATCTGTTTTTAACCAAGAATTAGCAGGAAATAATTCTCCTATATTTAAGCTTTTTGATGTTGGAGATATTACTCCATTAGTTCAATATATTATACCATATTTAAATGATAAAATAACAACAGCATTTAAAGTAGATATGTTGTTAGACTTTAATTCTAATCATGAAATGACTGCTACAGAAACAATGAAGCGCTCTATAATACGAGGAAAAGCTTTATCTGGTATGCTTATACAGCAAAAAAATGACTTTATGACACCTTCTATTAAGAGAGTTGTTGTGACATCATATCAAGAAGGGTTATTTGGTATTGAGCCATCAGATGATTTAGCTGAAGTGTTTAGAATGCAAGGTGCATTAGATCAAATAATCCCACAAGCTGTTTTAGATACAATCGCGGAAGGAAAACCTTGGTTTGATATAAGATATAATAATGAGTTAGAAAGATTAGTAAGAACAGATAGATTAGAAGACTTACTCAAAGTTATCCAAACAGTTCAAATGATTGCACCTTTATATGAGCCTATTATTGAAGCTGTTGATTGGTATTCATTATTAGAAAAAATAAACACTTTACTAGATCCTAATTCTCAAGTATTAATAGGTGCAAGAGAGTTTAAAAATAAATTACTTGAACAGGCTAAACAACAACAACAAATGATGCAAATTCAACAAGCTGAACAAGCAACAAAAGCTAATGCTAATCAAGCAAAAGCGGAGAAAATGTTAAAAGAATGATAGATATAGAATCAAGAAAAGCGTTGAAATTAGAGCAGGAGAAGTTTGCCAAAAAGCAGGCTGATAAATATAAAAAATCTCTAAGATCGGTAATGAAAACAAAAGAAGGTAGATTTGTTTTAAGAGTAATTATGAATAAGTGTAAGGTTTTGCAAGCAAGCCCTACGGATTCACCACAACAAAAGGTTATAAATTCATACCTACAGGATTTATATTTATTATGGATAAGACCATACCTTGACAACCCACATGATTTGGAGAGATAATATGGACAATGATATGGATAATGCAAATACTGATACTACTGTTGATAGCGACACTACTGTCGAACAAACAATAGTTCCCGAAGCCTATCAAGAAGAAGGCTGGGCAAAAAAGATCAATTCTATTGATGATCTATGGAACAACCATGCAGAAGCGCAAAAACTTATTGGTCGCAAGAGAATTATACCAAATACTAATGACTTCCCAGAAGAAGAAGTTAATAACTTTTATAATGAATTAAAACCAAAAGATCCATCTGAGTATGATTTGCCGGAAGAAAATAGAGAAGTCTGGCAAAATATATTACATGAGTCGGGTGTATCAACACACCAAGCAAAGATATTAGCTGAAAAATACCAAGATGTGATTGCCAAAGAACAAGAAAAACTCTTTAATCAAGATGAATTTAATACTTTGATCACCAAAACATTTGGTAGTGAAGGTCAAAAAGCTATAGAAAATGGCTCAAAGATTATTAAATCTTCTTTAGGTGAAGAGGATCAAAAGATTATAGATGATACGTTTACTAATAATCAATTAACTGTTCTTTATAAGTTGTTGAATAAAGTAGATAATATGTATGGTGTGAATGAAGGGTCTGTCCCTGAGGCAAAAGAACAACTTTCACCAGTTGATAAAACTGACAGAAGAAAAGAATTGTTGAAAAAAATGGACGAGTTGAAAAGAAATCCAAGCCATACAACAAAACAAATGCAACAAATGCAAGATGAATATAACTCATTGTTAGGAGAATAAAATGAAAGCTTTAAAAGTAAAAACTTCTGGAACATTTATTAATAGAAGAAATGAAATAGAGGATTATCAAGGTGTTGAAGGTGTTATGCCTTTTGTCGAAGATGATGGAATAGTTTTATCTGCCTTAAGAGGTAAATATATGCAATATTGGTTACGCGATAAAGGTTTTAATGTAAAATCTATTCGTGAAGTATATATTGATTCCATCGAAGAAACAGAAAAAGATTTTTCTTATGTTGGAAAAAATGTTAATGACTTATCATTAATGGAAATCCAAGACCTTGCTGTTGCTAAAGATTTACTTATTCCATCTAAAGGTGGATTAGCATATCTAAGAAAAAGAGCATATATGGCAATGTATAATCATTTATTTAAAACACATCTAACAGATGTTGATCAAGTTGAAGAGTTAACTGATGAAATTGTCATAGATAAAAAGTTAGAGAAGAAACCAGTTAAGGTTATCACTCCTGAAAAATCTATTGAAATGGAAATTAAGTCAATTAACAAAGAAAAATATACATTAGACGACTTAAAAACTATCCTTGATAAAAAAGGAATAAAATATCATCATAGAGCTGGATTTGATAAATTATATGAGCTTGCATTTAAACAATAAATACGTTAATATGATTTTAAGCTTATTGCAGGGATAATCTATTAAGACCCCAATTAGTTAATAGCCTAGAAAGACCCGAAGAGGATACTCTTTTGTTTTGTGTAACTTAAAACAAAGGACTTAAGGCAATGTCTATTGACCAAACAGCCGTTCAAAAGTTTAGAAGTAATTTTTTTGAAAAGGCTCAACAAACCGAATCACATTTGAGTAATACAGGAGTAATTGATTTTGAAGCAGCAGATGCTAAAATCAGTAACTTCGGTAGAATGTCTGGAAAACTTGAACTTGTAGAAGTAAAAGGAAGAAACCCTGACAAACAATACATCGATTACAACACAGATAATCGTAAGCTAAAAACAGCACAATATACTGCTACTTTATTAGTTGATAGTAAAACTGATGTTGATGAAGCTATTGCTAACCCAACAGCACAGTTAATGAATCAATTAATATATGCACGTAATCGTTTGATTGATCGTGTTGCAATTAATTCTGCTGTAGGTGATGTATTAGTTGGATCTTCTGAAGAAGCTGGCACATTGATTTCTGCTACTGCTGATGGAGTTAAGGAAATTGATGCAACAAGTTCTGGTTTTACATATGATGTAATTAATAGAATTAATGAAAACTATATCAATGGCGATTTAATCCAAGAAGCTATGGACGGATCAGTTGCTTGTATAACAGGTATGGAACATGTTGATCTTATGGGTGAACCTGAATTCAAGAGCAATCTTTATACACATAACTATGCTGTTGAAAAAGGTTTCCAAACATCTGCTGAACAATATGGAATTGTATTGTTTGCTGGATCTAATAAATCCGCAGCAGGTTATGAGGTCATTAATCCGATCTTATCTGAAGTTGGTACTACTAGAAAATGTGTTATTATGACAAAACACTCTTTAGTTATGCAAGTTGCATTAGATGTACTTAAAGTTGGTGAAGCCGCTTCTAAAGTTAATTCTAAAGAAGTACATATTGCTTTACGTGTCGGAGGTTTCAGAACCGAAGGCGCAAGAGTACAAATCGTTAAAACAACATTCTAAGGGGAATAACTATGTCTGTAAAACATACAGTTGGTGTTACCAACAAAACTAATAACCCACTTTATACAATCGGAAAAGATATCCGTATTGTAGAGAGTGAGTTTAATGTAGCAGCGTCTGGTGCTACCGATGGCGATCAATACATTTTAGCCGGTGGATTGCCATTAGAAACACGAGTAAAAGCATTAATGGCGAAAAATGGAACTCCAGCTATTACTGGTGCAACTGATAATGATGTCGGTTTCTTCAAGATGGTTAATGGTTCATTAGTAGAATTAGATAAAGATGTGTTGATTAATGGCTATTCATTAGCTTCTGCAAAAACAACGCGTGATATCTTATATGATGCAACACCTGCTCTTGATCGTACTAAAAATATAAGAGAAATCTTAAGTTTAGATGACGATGTGAATATTGTTGGTGGTGTTTACTTAGTTCTAACCATGAACGCAAAACCAACTACTGATAAAGTACTACGTTTAGATGTTGAGTTAGAAAACGCAACAACTAATTAAATACATTGGGAGGGGGAAACCCCTCCCTATATAAGGGGAATATATGTCTGTAAACTCTAAAAGCATTATATGTAATTTTGCATTAACATATTTAAAACAAGACGCTTCTGTTAAAAATATAGACACTCCTAATAATCCGATAGAAAGAGTTTTTGCTTTACATTATGATTTTCAAAGGGAATTAATGCTAAGAAAATTAGTTCCTTCTTTTGCTGTTAAATATGTAAAAGCAGTTAAGTTAGACGAACCTATGACTGGATTTGCATCATCATTCCAGTATCCAAAAGACGCGGTTAAGATATTAGGAATAGGTAATGTTGAAGATAGTAGAAATAATTATTCTGTTTTAGGTGGAGCTATTCATTGTGATGAAGCTTATCCTGATGGAATACCATTAAGAATTATATATAACGAAGAAGATACAAGTAGATTCTCTCAAGAGTTTATAGAATTATTTTCATTAAAACTATCAATAGCAACTTGTTTGAAAATTACTGGAGATGAAAGATTACTTAAATATTTATTAAGTTTATATCCTAATTTACAACGTAGTTTAATGTCACTTGACGCTACAGAAAATAAACCAATTAAAATAAGGCGTTCTAAGTCACAATTGTCAAGATATTCAACAGATACAAGATTGGGTATTAAAAAATGACGCAAGTTACTTATAATAATTTTTCATATGGACAAGGAGATAGTGATTTAAGTGGTAGATATGACATACCGCTATATACAAAGATTTGTAAAAAAATAAATAATTTTTATACTAATTTTAAAGGAACAGCCACATTCAGAGCAGGTACAATAAAAGAGTTTTTATTCCAAGATTGTGCAATATATCCATTTATCTTTAGTGAAGAACAATCTTATGTATTAGTATTCTTTGAAAAGAAATTACGCTTTTTAACGTATGACGCATCTGGTAATCTAGGTTGGGTATTAAATAGTGGCTCTCCGTTAGAGCTTACAACACCATATAGCGTTGATGAGGCATTTGAATTACAAATGGCACAAACACAAGATGTTATGTATTTTACACATAAGGATTATGAACCAAGAAAATTACTAAGAGTTAGTGCGTCTAGTTTTGTATTTAACACATATACACGCGTTAATGATCCTTTCACGGGTGCAGGAAAATATCCAAGATGTGTAAGATTTTATGGTGCAAGATTATTCTTTGCTGGAACAGACGAAAAGCCTACAACAATATGGGGTTCTAAAGCCGCTGAATATGATGAATTTCTTTCTAACCCACCACCATCTACAATCATAGAAGAAGATGCTTTGGTTATGACTCCTGCAATATTACAAGATCCAATATTATGGTTAGAGGCTGGTGATAACTCACTTATTGTTGGCACACACAGTAAGATTATTGGCATAAATGGTGGCGAGGTTGGAGCAGTTATAACTGCAAAAAATGTAGATATTACACCAACAAGCGTTGAAGGTAGTTCAAAAACTATACCAATACATAAAGATTCATTTATCTTTTATACAGCTAAAACAAAAAGAAACGTTAATTATTTTAATTATTCTTTGTTAACGGAATCATTTGATGCACCTAGTTTGAATTTATTTTCATATGAAATAACAAAATCTGGAATTAAAAAGAAAGTTTGGAAAAAAGACAAAGAAGATATTGTTTATTGTTTGCTTAACAATGGGAAAATAGCCACGCTTAACTTCTTGAAAAAAGAAAATATAATAGGTTGGAATGAATTCGAAACAGATGGGTTTATCAAAGATATAACACTTATAACTGATAATGATGGTAATAATAAATTATTTTTATCAGTATTAAGAGATGGAAAATATTATATAGAAACACTATCTGATAATGTAGAGTTTGATAAACGAATTAATTTTAATACAGGAGATGAAGAAAAAGACTGCACCGCATATAGAAGAAAGACTGCTGAACAGTTAAAAGAATGTATCTATTTAGATAATTCAACAGTTTTTAATAATATAAAAAAAGTAAGCATTACATTCGATGGTGTTGATAAAATAACCGCGTCAAGTGCTGTATTTGCTGGAAGTGACGTTGGTCATCATATAGAATACAAAGCAAAAACAGGTTATGATTGTGGGCGTTTTAGGATAATACAATATAATTCATCTACAGAAGTTATTGTCAGAACTCTTATGAAGCCTGATAAAAACACTTGTGATGAATGGTATATGACATTTTCTCAAGTATCTGGTCTTACAGATTATATTGGCAGGACTGTTTCTTTGGTAACTGATGGTGGTTATTATAAAGAAGAATATGTATCAAGTGGAGACGTATATTTTGATAGGGAAGTTTCCAGTGTTGTAATAGGCATACCGTATAATGGAATAATAGAATCATTTCCTTTAGGTTTTAAATTACAAGGTAAAAACACACAAATATCTAAAAAGAATGTCACAGGAATGTTTATGCGTTTTGTTAATTCTGCTGGGTGTAAAGCAGGAACGAGCCAATATAACTTAACAGATATTCAAGAAATAGACCAAGCCATATTAAATTATGCACCACCGATGCTAATGAATGGAACAAAAGAAGTGCCAATATCAAGTACATCATCAAGGGATTTAACTTTTATTATAAAGCAAGATGATCCTTTACCTCTTGTAATTAATAATGTTGTTGTGGAAGGAAGTTTCACATGATTAGAATGTTTATAGAAGAAGATTTAGAAAAAATAAACGCAAATGATTTTTCTGATTTGAAGTTATTTAAAAAAACTGCAGATCAATATACAGATAGATATACATTAGTTGATAATGATATTCCTATTGTGATTATATTAGGCAATAATTATATAGGAAATAATTTCCATGGTGGTTTTGTTGTTTCAAAAAATATAACATTAAAACATATTAAAGAATTAAAAACAGAATTATGGAAATGGATTGAATTAAATAATGTAGAAAGAGTAGAAACAATTAGTTTAGACGAGCCAGCAGTAAATAAATGGCATGAGTTTATTGGATTAGAAAAAGAAGGCATGAAAAGGAAATTTGCTTTTGGCAAAGATTATATTTCATGGGCATGGGTGAAGTAAATGGGTGTAGTTACAGGAATGCTTATAGGCGCCGCTATAGGCGCTATGACTTCATATGCTAAAGGGAAAATAGCATATGAGCATGCTCAAAAAAACGCAAAAACATATGTTCGTAATGGGCAATTAGTAATAGAGAAAAGATTTCTTACTGTAAAAGCTGCCGCATCACATCAAAAAGTCTCGTTTTTAAGTAGTGGTTTGTTGTTAGAGGGTACGCCAAGAGCTGTAATAAACTCAACACTTGTTACTGGTAAAAAAGATATTTTACAACAAGTTTCGAATATCAATAATAGAGCAAGCAATTATATAAAAAGCGCACGTCATTCTGCTATATCCGGTATATGGCAAGGTACATTATCTGGTGCTATTTCTGGTGCTTTAACTGCTGGAGCTATGAGCGCTGCTGGCGGAGCTGCTGGTGGTGCTGCTTCGAGCGTAGGAACAACAATGGCTGAGGGTGCCACAACTGCTGCAATGGCTGGTACTGCTGCTGAAGGAATAGCCACAATTGGAATAGAGGGAATTGCAAGTGCTATTGCGCCTGCCACGACACTTTCTATTACACAAATGAGTGAAATAGCATTAATGACTGCTGCATCTTCATTAAAAGCAAGCTCGTTTGGTGGTAGTTTTAATAGTGGCGGATTTAATAATGGTGGTTTATAATGAGAAGAAATATAACAGCATATAGACAAGTAACAAATGTTGTAGAAAGAAACGACAATGAATCTTATTTGCCTGAATTAATTTCTGCTGGGATTAAAACTGCTGATTTTATTGTTAAGCAAAATGCACAAGCATCTTTATTAGAAAAAACCTCACAAACCCAAGCTGATTTAAATAAGTTAGATCAAGAGTTTAGGCTTAATAACAGTGCAAATCCAGTCATAACATCTCCTGAATACCAAGAAGCTAGGGCTGATATATTCAAGAAATATGAAGAAGGATTATCACCATATATTGCTTTTGAATGGCAAAATAATAAAAAGAAATTAGAAAATAAATCTGATGTAGCAAATGCGTCATGGGCATTAGCGCAAACACACACTAACACTGTTTTATCAGTTAAGAGTGCTATGCAAGCTGATGTAAAACAAGCTTATTTTGAAGGGCAGAATATTTCTGCTGATAATATTTCCGAAGCGATGGCAAGTTTTGCTCTTTCAAAAGAACGATTAGTTAATTTTACAAGAGGCAACTTATCAGAAGTAGAAACAAAACAACTATTAGATAGTTATGATTCTGATGTTTTAAAATCTGTTATTAGTGGTGTTATTGAACAAGACACTACAAAAGCAAGAGCCTTAATGCAAACAGATGAAATAAAGAAAAGTTTAGATTTAGATTCTTATAAGATATTAGAAAAAACAATAAAGAGAACAGAAAAGATAAATGAAATAGAAAACAAAAAAGCACAATCTGTTAATGAAGATGGATTGGTTTCGTTTATATTTGATAACAAAAACACATATGAAAATAGATTAAAGATTGATTCGATGGAATTAAACGGAGAAATTAGTTCTAAAGTTGCGTCTATGTCTAGAAGAGTTATTTCCTCTGAAAAAAACTTACATGCTATAACAAAGAATCCTGTTAAAGAAGAAATATTAACACAAATGTATGATTTGAATGCGGTATCTGATGTTTCTCCTGAAAAATATTTAGAAGGCATAAGTAATTTAAGAGCAAAGATTTTAAAAGAACATGAAAATGGAAATCTTAATTCTTATGATGTACAAACAATCAATAAACAATTAACAAGTGCCACAAGTAAAAAGCTATCTGATGCAACAGCATCTTATTCTAATAATATTTATAATATTAAAAATACATTTGAAAATTCACTTCCACCTGAAAAAGTTGGAATGGCTGTTAGATTGTTTTTTGATAAAACAAAGGATAGTGAATTAAGTGAAGAGAAACAGGCAGAAGTTGCTAATACAGTAATAAATGAAGTCAGAGGTAATATTGATAATGAAAAAGTACAAAAAAGATTAAGCGTATTGTCTACGGTTGGCATGGCAACAGATGATGAGTTTCTAAAATCAATTGGAAAAGATGTTAATTTTGTTAATTCAATAGCTAAAAAATATAATAAAACATATGATGAAGTTATCAAGGCTTTGAAAGATAGGGCAAATAAATGACTTTTGAAGATGAAATAAATAATTCTGTACAGCAAACTAATGATGTTTCTCAAGATAGCTTTATGTCTGAAATAAATAATGCTGTGTCACAAACAAGTAAGCTTGTTTCTGATTTACCAAAAGAAAACCAAGATTACATAAATGAATTACATCAAACATCACAACAAAAAGCTTTATCTTTATTTGGAGAGGATACTGTTAAATCATGGAAAGATAAAGGCGCAATTGATTTATTTGAAGTAGGAAGATTTAAAGATGTTTCTGAGGTGTTGCCATTAGGTGGTATTTGGAAAGCAAAAGAACTATATAATGTTTATGATATTAGTAAAAAGATAGAAAGTGGAGAAGAATTAACTGATCAAGAACATGAAGAAATAACTTCTTATGTTAGAGATTCATATGAACAAAACATAAGAGGATACACATTTGGTGGAAAAGTTTTTTCTGCTTTATCAGAAGTCCCTGCATTTATGGCTGAATTCTTTGCTGCAAGCGCAAGCCTCGGAACTGCATCAGCTCCATTTCTTGCTAGAGTTGCATCTACGGAAATGTTAGGAAAAACAGCAAGTAAAAAGATATTAGAATACGCATCTGAAAAAATAATTAAAAATGCTGCAATGTCAACTATTGGAAAAGCTGCTTTACATACAGCGGGCTCTGTGGCTGTTGCATCAGTATATACACCAAAATATGCTGAAAGAAGATTAAATGATTTTATGGCTGTTACTGATAAAGGTGAAATGATTTTTAATACAACACAAGAATCTCCTGCAAAAGCCGCTCTAATGACTGCAGGATATACTGCTATAGATTTTGCATCAGAAGCATTTGGAGGGTTTATAGCTAATAAAGCATTAAAAACACCATTAACAGCGGCAATAAATAAAGCTCCTGAAGCAATTAAGATTGGTTTAATGAAAGCTTATAATGTCTTAAAACCAAATAAATCTGTGTCTAAAACTTTTAGCCATTTAGGTTATCATGGAATTGTAAGGGAATTAGAAGAAGACGCTGTACAGAATGTACTTTATGGGGCTATGGGTCTTGCTGGAGAAAAAGATTATGGATACAAAGAGTTTATGAACACTATCTTCCCTGATATAGAGGATTCTCTTGTAACAGCATCTGTAATTGCATTAACTGGCGGTATAAAGAAAACAGCAGAAGTTGGAGCTAATATTTTACAACAACGTGGATTTAGTAAAATAAAAGCACAAGAAGCAATGGATAATCTTTCTGCCAACGAACAAGAGGTATTTGTACAAAAAAACCTTAAACTTCCTGAATCAGATTATGTCGAAGGTCTTGGTGAAAAAATAGAAACAGATGAAAAACCTTTAATAAATGATGAAGAAAGTACATTTAATAATTTTTATAGTAATTATGTAGATGGTTTGCATCAAGTTAAATTACTAATGAAAGACACAAAACCAATAGACGACCCTTACCTATTGGCTACATTGCATAGCAGAGTCGCATCTACAGCAAATGAAATGCTCCAAAGACATACATATAAGTTGAATAAAGATGGTAATTATGAAGTAACAGGCAAATCTTTAAAAACAATATTAGATGATCACGATAATGTTGTAATGGATATAGAGGTTAATAGAGATGTGCGCAGGTCTGATTTAGAAAAATATTTAATTGCAAGACGATATTTAGAGGATCTTTCTAAAAACGAAGATATAGAAGTAACTGATGAACAAATGCAAGAATCATTAGATGCTATGGCATATATAAATAGTAAATATAAAGATAAAGCACAATGGTTTAAATATACTTCTGATGAATACTATGCTTTTAATAATAGAATATTTCATTTACTTGTTGATTCTGGTCATTTATCACAAGAAAAATATGATGAGATAGTAAAAGCAAATCCACATAGGGTTTCTTTTGCACGTGAATTAGAAGAAACACACAAAGAAGAATATATTAATCATAAGAAAATTATTAATTCTAAAATAAATATTTTTAAATTAAAAGGTTCTGATAAAAAAATTAAGAATGTTTTTGAAAGTACAATACGTGATACATTATTTGTTACGTCTGCTGCTTCAAAAAACAGAATAAACAAAGCTATTTCTAAATTAGAAAAGATATCACCTGAAATGGTTCAAAGTTATGTCGATCAAGATGTATTAGCTTCCATTGATATAAAGAAAGTAAAATCTGATATAGAAAAGCATTCTAAACTAAAAGAAGTTAAAGAAAAGCAAGTAAAAGAAAATAGAAAAAATATTGCAATAGCTAAATCTGATAGAAAAGCTAAAAACACTTTATTAAGAAGTTTAGAAATGAGAGGAACAGATAAATCAAAAATAAATAAAATGAGAGAAGATATAAATGTAATTGAAAAACATATTAAAGCGTTAAAAGAAAACAACAAAAAACACAAAACAGAGTTAAAAGAAATAAATGAACAATTAAAATTAAATGAAAGAGCAAATAAATTATATGAAAATGGCGGTGTAATTAAAGGAAGAGAGCCTGCTAACACAATTATTTATTATGATAAAGGGCAACAAAGAGCATTAAAAGTTTCTAAACCATTATATGAAGCTTTAAGTAATATGAATCCTGTTCAATTTAATTTTCTTGATAAATTATTTTCTGTGCCTGCGTCTGTATTAAGGGTTGGTGCAACAATTACTCCTGATTTCTTTATAAGAAATACTTTAAAAGATCAATTCTCTGCAATGATTCAAACAAATAATCCAAAAGCTCCTATCGACACTGCATTAGCTATGGCAAATATGTTAGGCAAAAAAGACTTGTATAATAAGTTTAGAGCCGCTGGTGGCGCTACTAATTTATATATGAGTGTTGATGATAACAACATTCAAAGAATACATAAAGAATTATTAAACGCAGATGAAAGTAAAATAAAAAAGATATTTGGTAAGTTTGTACACCCTATTAGGACATTGGAAGACATAAGCGGTTTCTTTGAAAATGCAACACGTGTTGGTGTGTTTAATAGAAGTAAACCGCAAGGAAAGAATGACTTAGAAGCAATGTATGACGCTTTAGAAGGAACTGTTAACTTTGGGCGTGGTGGTAAAATAACTAAAATAGCAAATAGATATATACCATTTTTAAACGCTGGTGTTCAAGGTGTTGATAGAATGGTTAGAGCATTTAAAGAAAACCCTATAGAAACAATAACAATGGGCGTTGCTACAATAACAGTACCTGATTTGTTGTTAACTAATTATTATTTAACTAGCGATGATAAAGATGAATATTTAAATATACCAAGATGGCAAAGAGATATTTTCTTTATGTTTAAAGTTGGAGATCATTGGGTTGCTTATCCCAAACCATTTACATTAGGTTATGCGTTTGGATCAGTTCCTTCTAGATTTCTTGAATATGCTTATACTCAAGACAAAAATGCATATAAAGAAATGGTCACAGGATTGTTAGGTTCTGTTAGCCCTGTTAATGATGTTTCTGGCGCAATGCCTCAAACATTAAAAGTTCCAATGGAAATAATGTCTAATTACAGTTTTTTCTTTAATAACCATTTTTATCCTGAGTATTTAGACAAAAGAAAACCTGCTGATAGATACAACCAAAACACATCAGAAGTCGCAAAAATACTTGGTGAAAGATTTGAATTATCACCTGCATTAATTGAAGCAACAATAAAAGATTCTGTTGGTGGATCTGCTGATTATGTATTACAAGCTGGTGATTATTTATATGGACAGTATAAGAAAGCGGCTGGTGAAGAATATAATGAACCTATAAGAAATCTAAGCAACACAGTGTTTACAAAGAGTTTCGTTAGAAAAGATCCTATTGGAAGTAATTCTAATTCTGTAAATAGATTTTGGGATAAATGGAAAGAAGTGGAGCAGACACATCATTCTTATAGAACAAGAAAAGGCAAAGAAAAGAAAAAGTTCAAAGAAGAAAATCTTGATGACTTACAAACATATAATAGAATGAAAAGCTTTAAAAAGCAAATTAGTGCAATAAATAAAAAAATACGTCAGATCAAATCTAACTCATCTATTAGTGGAGATAATAAAGAAAAACAAGTACGTGATTTAAATAAACAAATGACAGATATTGCTGATTCAATAATAAAAGAGGTTGATTGATTTTAATGACAAAATGTAATACTATACCTATGGAGGTAAAATGACTATATCAGATAATTATGTACCAATAAAGTTATCATGTAATGGTACGACAAAGGATTTTAGTTTTCCTTGGAATCCGGTGTCTACAGCTTTTGTTGAGGTATATTTAGAAGATAAATCTACTGGTGTTAGAACATTACAAGTAGAGGGAAGTGATTATACGTTATATGTTAATCCATTGGGTATTGGAGGAAAAATAACATTTATTACTGCGCCTTCTTCGTCATATTATTGTTTTATCAAACGTGAAACAAACAGAAACCAAAACACACCATATGAAACATCTGATGGATTCAATGGTTTTAACTTTGAATATTCTTTTGATAAATTAACAGCAATGTTACAAGAGAACCTTGAGGTTAGTGATAGATCGTTTAAATTCGCTGCTGGCGATAATGGAGCAACTGAGTTTCCTTCTTCATCAACTGGAGCTAATAAATATCCGTTTTACAATGGAACAAAGTGGGTATGGGCTTCTGGTACAACCACAACTCCTATATCTACTGCAATGGAAGATTTTGTATCTTCTGCGTCATTGACAGATGCAAGAACAGAATTAGATGTTTATTCTAAATCAGAAACTTATACAAAAACAGAAACTTATACAAAAACAGAAATAGATGATAAAGTTGGTGACAACGGTGGTTGTAAATTATTCTATTCTTCTGCAACAGAGCTGAACATGTCACCATACAATGGTAATAAGTTAAACATTAATGGAAACTTAGAAACAATAGTTTCAACAAATGTAAGTAATACAGGACTATCTGCTGATACGTTATATTATGTTTATGCGTATATGGACGGCTCTACAATGAAACTCACATTATCAACAACAACATACACCACTGGTGCATACGGGGTTATGATAAAAACTGGTGATGGATCACAAACATTAGTTGGTATGATCTACACAGATGGATCTAGTCAATTCTCAAATGCTACAGGAGATATTGCTAATTATTATAATAGGGATTGTTTAGTTATAAGTAATAGTTTATCTACCAACATTACTAAATCATCTTCATCTTCGAGCGAGTTAGAATCAACATTAAAGTGTAATTTTCTATCTTGGGGTGATTGTTATACTGCTGCTTTTTGTGGTTCTGTTGATACCTCGCAAAACCGCAAGCAAGCAACCACCGAGTTATTTAATGGATCTGCAATAGCATCAACTGTATCTGCTACTTATTCCAATCACGATAAAATGAATTGTTCTATAACTGGGATATCTATCGGATCTTTAGGTAGAAATTACGTAACAGTTAGAGGCGCAATAACATCAGGTAGCGCAATTTGGTACAGCGATCACTTGGCGTCTGGCTTAGGAAAACTATCAATAATGATAAACATATAGGGAGAAACTTATGACAAATATAATAGACGTTGGTAACAATATAATCTCATTAGATATGAAAATATCTAGTGGATCATCTATAACTGATGGACAGAATCTTACAAGAAACAGAGTCTGTGCTATTCAAATGCCAAGTGCATGGACAACTGCTGATTTAACATTCCAAGCATCAAATGATGGTGCAACATATGTTGATGTATATGATATATATGGGACAGAGGTTGTGGTGTCTGCTGATAAAGATAGGTACATTGTTATTGATCCAAAAATCTTTGCTAATATAAAATATATTAAATTACGCTCAGGAAC
>JAUTWP010200675.1:0-16466 GCA_033042655.1 Cyathermia naticoides | reverse complement strand
CGCATTAGTGTGGCGGCAGCGGGTTTCCTTCTAAAAATGTGTGTCAAAATGACCATATGAATGACGTCCAATAACCTCCTGTTACCTCCACACATCTAGCTACGGCCCTAGTGATTTTACGTTCTTGATAAGAAGTTTTATAAATTATTGAGCTACCCCGCAACTAGGCTACTAATAAAAGACGTAACAGTTCTTATCACATGCACGAACCACTAAAGATTGTACTCTGAACAGTAAGTAGACAAGGAAGTTATCTCACTATATATTTGATCGTAACAGAGATAAAACTGAACGTCGTATATTAGAAGGTTGATGGACAGCTAGACACTGCTGAAGAAATAAGTAAGTTTTTGTTAATATACTACCATACTGTCCAAGTAGGTAGGCTACATATGTGATACCAGCATATTAATGTATACTGATAGCCATAGAAAATGCAGCACTCATTCATTGTGGCTAATTGGTGTTTAACAAAAACAGGCTTCCTAAATTCGGCCCAATTGGTTAAATATTTACAAATCAAAATCCCTATATTTCAGACTGCATCTCATTTTTAAAGGACTAAATGTACGCCTATGTAGGCTAGTTACACGTGTGTAAGAGAAAAACACGCTTCATAATTTCGGCGGGCCTATTGTTTTTTGGATATAAATTATTGTTTTCAATGCGATATTAGACCCAAATAGGCCATACATGAGTTTTATATATTAATGCATATTATACATGTATTATTTATGTTCTATTCATTTTAAACGAAGGCTATGCATAGCGGAAAATATAACAATATTACCTTCGTCAATAAGATCATGCTATACCATAATTATTGCTTCTGTTGCTTAATATTTTTAATTCATTAAGTTCTGTTTTCTTTCAGAAATCCACTAGGTCAAGACAACAAAATGAACAAGCGTCCCGAAAGTTGGAGTTCATCGTATTTGAGCGAGGATCACAACGATTTTTGTATTGAAAACAACTTTTACCGTTATAGTTCCGCTCCTACCGCCCCTAACGGGGGAAACATCAATGAGGGTTTTCAGCAGACTGGTGGTGGATATCAGATTTACAAAGGAAGAGAAAGTGTGCCAGTTACACACTCTCCACTGCCTCTTGGGGACAACACCATTGTGATGCCAAGTGAGGTCTTATCCCATCGAATTAGCAGCAATTTTAGCACTGGGATTCCCGCTGATGAAATCGAGCTGCAAGCTTTTGGACGACGGATGTCTGACTCAAGGTCTGTTAAAGACAATGTCGAAAACCAACAGCGTAAGTCCTACTATGTGCAGTCGGTGCATGCAGACACCAATGGCATAGGTAAGAATGTTGAGGAATCAGAAAATAGCAGTATAGGAGCTATAAAGATCGAATCCGACATGTTTCTACAGAAAAGGGGCAATGGTTTGACCCTCTTGAAGTTGATTACTATTATACTAATTGTGTGGGACATGGCTAGTGACTGGGTGGTTGTTATGAAGTTCGACGAGCATACTTGTTTTCCAAATATAAAATTTAATAACAAACTTCTTGCTGACAATGCCTGTGGATGGGATAGAGAGAAGATACGACAAGTGATTGCTATATTTTCAATGATTGGTTCTATGATCGGTGCACTTCAGATCATTAACATCGCTCTAGAAATACTGAACAACTGGGGACTAACATCATTGAGAATGTGCCACGCCCAGTATGATCTATACGCCAGTTTGTATTTTGAAGAAATTCCACAGGCCATAATTCTTTTACTTTTTAACTACAGTTGCATCTGCGATATAAAAGGTCGTTCCTTTTCACTCATGGCAATAGTCAGTGGATTTGCAAGCTGCGCCTTTCGTTATGGAACAAGCTTCAGACGCATTGGAGGCGACAGAGGCTGCTGCAACATGTGGTGGAGATGCTGCTGTTGTCAACAACAGCAATTTCTTTTTGACTGTAGTCCGCAGGAATGTTGCTGTAAATGCAACATCCCATTTCCAATGTTCTGCTGCACGCTGAGCTGTGACAACTGTCGCTGGACAACGAATACCTGGTGTGCTGGCTGGCTGAAGATGTTGCAATGCTTTTGCAGCTGTTGCTCAGGAGATCATACAATGTTTGGAGTACGCATTATGAACAACCTGGGGTTAGTGTGCTTGTTCTGTTGCCTCATAGCAATAGGCACTCTTTGGGGCTTGGTACCTAATGACATAATGACATAACATGGATATTAAAGTGAAACGTGTTCTGTTGCCTCATAGCAATAGGTGCCGCACTCTTTGAGGCTTGGTACCTAACTGAACATAATGACATAACATGGATATTAAAGTGAAACGTGTTCTGTTGTCTCACAAAAATAGGTGCCGCACTCTTTGAGGCTTGGTACCTAACTGAAAGAATGACATAATATGGATATTAACGTGAAATGTGGCAGATACTAGAATATTGGAGACAAAACTACAATGTATATCTTATGAAAGATTCTAATGACAAATTGTTAAAGTCATCAAAGCTATGTTCAGGTAAAGATGACCCAAGGAAAGTTTTCATTAAAATAATTGCGATTCTAAAAACAGTATAGGTATTAAGTACGTTGATCTGTCAAATAAACTGGAAATTCACGATATTCTGGCATCATACTGTGTTCATAGTCTAAAGCATGTGCTTTTCTGATCGATTCATAAATAAGCGACAATGGACATTATTTTAAAAATTGTGGAATTATGTGGTTATGAAAGCATTTCCAAACTGTTAAACCAGACATCATCATATGAATTATCTATTGAATGTTTTTTTAAGTAGGCTATATTTATTTATATTACTCTCTATAAATATAGGCATGTGTAAATGCAAACTCAAAATTTCTGTTGCTATTTAGTCACTGATAAATTGATTTTATACATCATGGAATTCGCTTTTTCAGTTGTAAAATATTTATAAAACTGAAACATTTTAAGCTTAAAGGCAATAAAATCATTTTTATCCTTTATGGACTTTTCTTTTGTTTACTGCACAATATTTACATTTCACTTAGTTACATACGACTGACTTTAACCTTCAACTGATTAATGTTTCAAATTTTCTATATTTACATTTCACTTAGTTACATACGACTGGCTTTAACCTTCAACTGATTATTGTTTCAAATGTTCTAGTCTCCAAGCTATCTGTAATCTTCTCTGCTCGCCCATATCAACTTGGCTTTATTTTGGCTTGTTCACAATACAAGACGATCTGAGTACAACTGGGTCAGAGCAGCACACAAAGGGACCGGTATAACAAAGTTAATTTGTCATTACAATGCATTATGTTTGTTTAATAATATAAAGTAGGGAATAACTTCAAATTCTGTTTTAATACACCATTGTCATTAAATTTTATACGAGATTGTTTTCTGAATTCATGAACTCATAGGCTAACCTTTGCATTACAATGCATTCTTATAGGATTTTTTAAGTTAAAACGTGCAGATCTGATACCTGACATAAATCAGTTTTATGACACCCTAGCACAAAGGAAAACAATATGTTGTATGTCATTCATTGGCATGTCAATGAACAATTAAAAAAAAGTGTTTATACACAGGTCTATAACTGATAAATCAATGTAAAGGGGCGTTATAATGTCCACTGAAATGTCTGATGCAATACCTGTTTAACTTCCACAATGATTAAAAAAGTACCGTACCTTTTTTTTTAAACCCACCCCAGACTTGACAAGGACATTGTACTAACATGACCCCAACAGTAGCCTACCATAGTCGAGGTAGAACATATTCATCTTTTGTGAACATTTATGGCATCGTCAATTATTTAAGAGCGTTGGTTTTCAGTTGTTGAATTCCTTGGACCGTCTTTTGAAGAAATATACTGATAAAAAGAATAAAGGGATAGGTTTTTTTTATAGTCAGGATCCTAACTATCGTCATGATTGTAGGTATTAATAACTTTCTTATTTCAAATGCTATTAACTTTCCGTAAAAACACTCCAGCTGCTGTAGTGCACCTGGAGTAGGCCTACATGTTGTCATGATTTTCCAAGAATGTTCTTGTGGGAATAAAAGGTTTTGAACAATAGTCAATGCTGTCTGTATGGTTATCTATTGGCTAAAAATGAACGACCGAACAGTAGACCTATCCAATCGACTAAAAGAAGCAAGGTTAACAAGTTGACGCCACTGGAGCATATTGATTTTTTTTATCCGATTATCAGCTATTGGATGTAATTCATATGGTTATTTTGACACATTTCTTTTGGAGGAAACCCGTTGCTGCCACATAAGCTATGTTCACGGTAATTAAGATAAAAAAAATTGCTTCCTGAACTAGTGTCATGCTTGTTATAACAAGTAGGCCTATATCAAGAATTGTTACAGGAATTCTCATGCATTAAATATTTTATCATTAAGATCACAAAGCTTAGCACAAGCTGTCTTAAATCTGATTAATCTTCTGGGAGATATTTAAAAGAAAAAACAATTGATTGAATGTAACAACCACTCAGAGAAACAGAAATACATGTAGGCCTACGTATAACTTTATAGATTTCAAATTAGAGCTATTTTTATATGAAAAATAACCAAAACGGACTAATGGTCTAACTCTTAAGCGTGCCCGGCTTTGAAGCGTTCGGTCGTCGGATCGATCCTTCTCAGTGGACCCTTCTGTAGCTTGGACCATTTTCCGTTCTAACCAGTGCTCCACAACTGGTTAATCAAAGGCCGTAGTATGTGCTGTCCTGTCTGTGGGAAAGTGCATATATAAGATCCCTTGCTGCTTATCGAAAATAGTAGCCCATGTGGCGGTAGCAGGATTTCTCTGAAAGAAATGTGTCAAAATGACCATATGAATGGCGTCCAATAGACGTTGATAAGATAAAAAATCTATGTGGTCTAGTGGCGTTGTTAAATAAAACAAACTTCACTTTCTAACTCTTTAAGTGTTATTCACCCCAAACTTCACAAATCTATTAATAGAATTTTTATTCTTTACCAGTAATCAAATTAAATATGTTTTATTAAGTACTCGTACCCAACATCAGATTTTGTAGGACCAATTCCAACTAGACACATTGGAACTGAATTGTTTGTCCGGTTTAGACGAGTCCACTGTAGTTGTTTACATCAATACCCTACAGCTTCGTCATTAGTGTCATTGTGATACATACTTCATTTCTGTAGATTTTTATTAACAGTAGTCCTGTATTTCTCAATGATATGCCAACACATAGCGTGTTACACTGGTTGTAAAACACAAGCAGGAACAGACACAATGTGTCTACTGGGATTGAACCTACAACTTACAGCATCTCACACCGAGCTTCTATGGTATACACACTCATCATATAAATACAAAATGATTGTTTAATGACACCCCAGCTGTTTTTAACTTATGTTCTGAAGAAACTATACTAGGTGATATGCGACACCCCAGCTGCTTTTCAGACTTATGTTCTAAAGATACCATCCTGAGTAGGGTGTCCCGCATGTGACACCCCAGCAGTTTTTAAAGTCTTATGGTCTTTTGAATAAACCTGCTGCTATATACGTTACTCTCCAATAAAGAGCAAAGGGTCCTTTCCAAACAGGACCACACTTACCACAGGCTTTGATAAAACAGTTTCTTTATTAAACTAGTTTGTCGACTATTAACTGGAATGAAAAACAGCCCAACTGTAAATGAAGTTGGTCAAGTAAACAGAGGGTATCGCTCTTTATTTTTATGCTAAATGAATGTACCATAGCACACTTTAGAGGCCATTCCTTAGAGTAGCAAGAGGTCTATCCTAGAAATAGTTGAAAACCTAACAGAATGTATCTTATAACACTTGCTGTTAGTTCCATGCAGAAGTATCTGTTGTACCTGTTAGTCAACAACAATCATGCTTATACTATTGAAAACCTTTATTTTTCTGAAGAAAATCTTACACAAATGTTAAGAATAGAAAGATATTAAAATTATTTTAAAAATATAAATAACGTGTTAGCAGCAAAATGATCAAACAAAGCGACCATGAATTTTCTCTATTTGGAATATTTTTGACAGTGATGAATGCAAATATTCTAACATTAAGCAATAAATAATTTAAAAGAAAAGAAAAAAGCTTCCAATGACACCAGTGCAGTGTTCATTGTTAAATAAAATAAAAACAAGTCTTGTTTTATTAAAACATAGAAACTTTATAATCCATAACTGCATTCAACAAAAATGCTAAGAAAACTCCCCATATACAAAACACAACTGGTGTGAAATTGGTCAAGAAATTTAAGATTATACATGCAAATAAAATATCCACCATTAAATATTTAGCTATTAACTGACAAACAGTTCAATTTACAAAATTCCAAATAAATAGCAACCTACAATATACACTTCTCTTTAAAAAAAATACAGCTCCGAAAATAAACAAAATATAACATAAATTTTTTTCTTTGTTTTTCAAACTCAGTTATATATTACAGTGTATTACAAAATATGAAACATACTAATACTGAGTCACTTAATAAGAAACAATAAATAAATAAATTCACAGCATACACAATAAAACAACTCACTTTTTGAACATTGAAATGCTTGTGCTTGTTTTAACCTGGCACAAAGCATAGGTTTCACCATTTGACAAATTATATACTCTACCATGTGACATAAAAAGAAATCGTAGATTTTCAGTAGTTTTTAAAAAATGTGTGACCATGATTAATTTATTTTAGAAAATAGAAATTTAAATTTAAGAAGTGTAAATTTTAATAAGTTCTTAATAAGAAAAGGATTGCAAAGGGCAGCTTCTTCTGTATAATTAAATGTAAAAGGATATTCAATAAAGAAAGGTTACAGACAGTCACACCAAAATATTAATCACATCAACGCATTAATTATGAAAATGCTTCACACCATTTTAAGATGATTTATGCTTCTTAAAATGTTGATATTAAAAAAGTAAGAAAGTGTTGAACTAATTCTAAAACTATATGATCATTAAAGTAATAGGGATGGAACATTTTTTAAATCTGCCTATATGATTTTACATGCATTTTTATTGGAAGCATAGCCAGCTGTTTTTTTTATTTCTTTTTTATTTTAATGAGCCTCCAACTATAATATTAGAATCAACAATTACCAAAGAAGTATTATACTTTTCAACAATAAATAATGTTGCTGGTGCAATAAAGATGAAAAATTATTTATGTCATTGAATAACCAGAGGCTAGATATCCTCATATTAAACTCACACCATATATTTTTATTAGAATATACAACATAATTAATTATATGACAAGCAATTGTTATTTTAATTATGTCATAGCAATTATGCAAACAGTCAATCGTCTTGTTCATTTACTGATATACAATGTATGTGTAGTAACTGTAGTTAACATATACAAATGTATTTATTTAAAATGCCTATTAAATAATTTTTGAATTTTTATCTCAACTACACAATAATTATGTTCATGTAGTTCCCATGTTAACAGTGAAATATGCTGACTAAAGTACATGTATTTAGGATTTGTCTGATATACTCAAACCTTTCAAGCCATTCTTAATTTAGACATGGCTGGAAACCTATAATCTTTCTTTTGTTCTCGTACTTTATGTCTGCAGATTGATTTACTGGGATCAAAGATGACATTGTACCATTATTTATTTTGTCATTTTCTAATTATTTATTAAAATGTCAAATTACAAAATTCCTACATCAGACAAAACCCTGATTACTAATCACAAAAAGGATTAAAAAAATAGCATCAAATGCAGGCCAACATAACATTTCATGTAAGAGAAATTATACTGTTACGAAATTGATTTTAAAAATACATTTGAATTAAAAAAATCAGGCTTGCTTGTCAAGTTTTGCATTTGTGCATTATTTGGTGATTACTAGATTTTATCATGATACGGGTGAAAGGGCAATAATAATAAACCCTACTAAATAAATAGTGTGCTTTATTAGAAGAAAAAACCAAGTATGTCAAATACTGAAACCTATGACAAAGTAAACAAGAAAACAATTGAGACATGCCAGTGATCCTAGTGATATATAAAATCATACATTTGTATTAAAACTTCAGAATACTAAAAAAATAACAGCAGCTGTTGATTTATTAATGGAATATTATAGCATGCAGATGGGTATATATCTTGGTTAAAATCACAATATTGATACAATTACTGTACTGACATAGATTAAGTGCTATAAAAATAAGCAATATGAATACAAAGACATAATAACCAAAATAGAACATTTCCTGAAATATTGCACTTGTAAGTTTCTGCTTAATCCCAACACCAACAGAATAAATATGGAAACAGTGACTTTAACAGGTAACTTCAAAATGGAATCCTAACTAAAGATGCATTTTGTGAGCATTAATGTGAAGAAGGAACTAACGAACGGTATGGGTTTTCAAAATATATATATATATACTAGTATATAAATACAGAACATTTGCAGATAGAACAATAAATAATTTTACCATACTTTTATTTTTGAAGAACAATTATGATTATGCTTACCAAGATATAAATAAATTATTAACATTAACAGTCGTATCAATGATTTTATAATAAATTAGTTGAAATTCATTAACTATGTTAAATAGCCATAGATTAATCTGTATTAACAAATTCATGTTGATCAGCACTGGGTTTCACTATAAAGAGAGACAGGGATAAAGTGGCAAGCACTGGGATTTACACTTTCTGTAACATCTGTAAATAAATAAATAATGGTACTCTCAATTTGTCTACGCTCTTAGAACATGCAAATCGCAGCACCATTTTACTCTGTTCTCAGAATTTTTCTTTTATTCAAACAAGAACAAAAAATATAAATAATAATAATAATAATAATAATAGTGTGACAACAATTAGCCACATGTTATTGACTAGCATTTGTATTTGCACTTGAAAAATATCATCTGATGGCCTTTACTCTAATTAAATATAAAATTCACATGCAGAAAAATATAACTGGCCACAGAAAAATAAATACAGGATAAATACATATCTACAAGTGAAACATGAGTAAATAATTTTGAATTATATCACTGTTGTAATAAATTTGATTTCCACCAGTCCCTCAGTCTGCCACTGAATGCAAAAAGCATTTTCATGCTACATGCTAGTGACAGAGAGAGATTCACAGAAAACTGAAACAACATGTAACGGATACACTCTGCTAATTTAAATACAAAACATAATAAATATATTAAACTGAGTATCAATGTAAACGGATAACAAATAAGACACTTTGTGTTTCAGAGTTTTGTGAATACCAGTTGGTAGAAAAATAAAACGACAAAATAAAATTGTTGCTTTGTGGAACTATGGTAAAACATGTTTCAGTTTTGATTTGGCAAATGCACTTTTAATTATCTATCACCAGTATTACAACTTTAAAACATTTAATAAAATTTAAATCATATCTAACATACAATAGAATCTCAATGGCTTGAATTTGTGCTGAATTTTCTATACAATTTGAACATGCAAAGAAACATTCATTCATTAAAAACTTTGTTTAAAACTACCCCATGCCTGTATACAAAACTTCCTTCATGTAGTTTTAAATTCTCAAATACATTATATATTCTCAAGTATATTACAAAATTTGGTTCATTTTTTTCTTTTGTGCTTTCATTAGAAAATGATTAGTGAATATGAGTTCACATATTATGTGTGAGACTGAGATTCTACTGTATGTATCTCTTATTTTGAATCTCTGACAATGTCATTTAAATTACTGGGAAAACTATAAAACAAATATAACCTGAACATGTTTAGCACAGTTCCAAAATCAAGCATAAAGAATTTTGTTTTGCACGTTTTACCATTTATACAACAAATTAAAAATAAAGTTAATAAAAAATATGACTCTTTCTACATTAACAATGATAATATAAAAAAGGAGAAATATAAAATGTACTTCAAAAATAGCAAAATTGTAACAAACAAAAATCAGTGAAGCTAATGATGAATAAAAAGAAACGTTTACAGTAGTGTGCACATTTGTTTTTTTACAATATGATTAGAACCATTGTCCAATGACTCAACAAACATGTTCCTATGCTGAAACATGAAGCAGCTACAATGGCAATATTTCATTTCTGACTTTTTTTAAAAGCATCACTATAATGATCACAGTTAATGTTATTTAACCCGCAATTGTTTTAGTGTGGAAAAATATAACCGTACAAAAGTTGTTTTTGTTGTTATTGTGAATGAGCTAGCATGTTATCAGAAAATGATCACAGATCTGTGGATAAAGGCAATGTTAAGCATAGTTAACTAAGTCAACAACATAAGCAAGGAAAAACTCCAACTAAGAATAATAAATAAAAACAATTTGGAGTAGCTCTCACAATTATAGAATATGTGCATCAATACCCTTCCTACTGTTAAATATGGAAGCATATCATTTGTCTCACTGCTTAATTCGCTAACAATATAAAAACAGACAAAAGTACAAAATACCCAACATCTAGTTATTCAAAATATGTTGTAGATAAAAAATAATGTGAAATTTTTATTATAAACATCATGCAAAAATTGAAAAAGTTCAAAATTCAGAACAGCGTAACAAATTCTGCAAACTGCAAAACATTAATTATAGTCGATGCAATGGTTCATATTTTGTTAATATCACCTTTAAATTGTTTATCATTCATACACACCTATAACTGACTACTTGGTGAAATAATAAAAATACCAATGCTACACATCATCTAATACTGAGCCACCTATGGAAGCCAAGTATGTTTGAAATCTGTGCATGAATTTCATTCAAGTAATCAACTTTATCAATAAATAGTAACAAAGATTGGAAATCAATGCATTATTAAATGCACATTGTCGCAATCACAGGCCCCAAAATTATTTTAAAAAACCAAAACCAACATACAAATTGAGTCTACTCCAAGACCCGACATGCTCCCACTGAAAATATTAATAAAAACCTCAACAATTGATCTTGACCTCAAAAATGAAATCAGGTCATCTTTAAAAAATATATGACAATGAGTGTCAAGAAATGAAATGCTAGCTGTAATCTCTTATGATACTGTAACCAGGTTGTTTCGAACAAATCACAGTGTGACTTTGTGATGCAACTTTTAAATGGAGAAATGAAAGTGCAAAGCAATATTTCTCTCTTCCACCCCACCTCCATTTCTTACCAGTCGATGCATACAATCCCAAACAACCACGTTAAAATTCTGGATTAAATACTAAAATTAGTGGAAATATATGAAGGGTTAATATGCACGGTGGTGTTTATACATTGTATCTGTTGCCAAGTAACAGGTACCACAGCCCGAAACAGAATAGAATTAGCTATACAGATAACCCAAAGCAGTTATAACTCGGTTCAAGATGGTGAAAATGTTGCCTGACAAAACAATGTCAAGCATATTGACACACACACATCCATAATTACATCACAGCTTTGATATACTCTGTACATATTTCTTCTCAATCACATATTTCTATTTTATCAATTTTATTAGTAATTATAAAACAAATCAAAATAATTCTCTATGGTTTAACATAAAATATGAGTCCATCCTCTTTGAGCAAAATATGACTGAACATAAACTGTTATCGCACAACCTTAAATAAATTGCACAATTTTTGCTCAAGTGCACATTACAGAAAAATGAATAAAAAATATCGTTAGTCTCATAGGATGGGCATTATTTTGAAGCCTTATGGCACTATTAATAGGGAATGCATGTGGAGCAATACCATGGCACAGTGTGCTCTTGGTTTATATTCCTAACTAATTACAATCATTATAAACTTATTTCCTTGTCCAAGGAGGGCAATCTATGATTCATGACAGCTTCATACAAAAAGTGAATGTGTTAAGTGAAATCACAGTAATTGTTATAAAAAAGAAATGGCAATTTAGTAACAAAAATAGTTTCTGCATGCAATGAAAGATTTCAGTCTTGCGCAAATGTATAAAACTGACTATATAAATAGTAATCTTACAAAGTGATAAATGCTGAAAGTTCAAATGAACATGTTACATTTAACATACAATTCTCTCTACAAAATATATTTTCCCTGCAGATTTACACATATGCATAACCACATTATGGAACTCCTGGAAATTCATTTTTGACTAGATATGATATCCACACAACAAAATTTAAACATTTGTAGACAAATCTACAAACTTTAAAGATTGCCCAAAATAAAAGTCTACTTATTCTCTCAAATTTGACCAAACACCAAAATGCAGACCGAATCTCTAATACACATTAATAATATATATTTATTTCAAAAAGACTATAAATTTGACAAGATTCACCACTGGTTTGCAGACCACCTATTTCATAAACATACATGAAACATCTTTGGTATTTTGAGATCATGCCTTCATTTTAACAGCAAGCATGGATGTATATATTTAGTAATATCATGGCATGTGCCTTTTCATGCACTCACTGGCAAGTGTAATTATTATCACTTTGTGGATAGCATACATGTATGTTTTGCTGAAACATGGCCTACATTTAACAGGATAAATATGTAAAGTAGTATCAATCTGAAACAATTATTTAAAGACAATATCACAATAATAATAATGAGGCAACCCTGAAAACATTAAAAAACATATATAAAAAGTGGATGAACTTGAAGAAGCAGAAGCCCTATTAAAAGATGGCAGTTCTTTAGTTACTTTCTTTATGGTTCATCCAAATGTTCAACAACCT
This sequence comes from Cyathermia naticoides, assembly GCA_033042655.1. Taxonomy (NCBI): domain Eukaryota; kingdom Metazoa; phylum Mollusca; class Gastropoda; order Neomphalida; family Neomphalidae; genus Cyathermia; species Cyathermia naticoides. The sequence continues at coordinate 3,775 of JAUTWP010200675.1, read as the reverse complement.
AGCACCAACGAAATGGCACTGCTCTTGGCCTGTCAGCTCCTTCTTTGACAAGAGGCTTGTGAAACTCTCTTCCTGGACGTGAATGAATCTGTGCCCAGCAATACTCACAATAGTACTGCAAGCATGTGACATTTGCACAGAAGAATGGTGCAAACTTCCCACCACACCTCGCGCCTTGACATTCATCACACATCTGATCATCAAGAACGTATGGCTTCACTTCGACCTAAAACAAACAAACTTCATTAGCAACCACCTACACCGCTTCATAAAAGTAAGCTAACTCAAATAACATGATGTAGTTTTTAGAAATATAAATATATTAACTAGCTAACATTGTGGAGTGAATTCAACCAAATAAAAAAAATCAGATAACCATTTGAATATATATGGCTATAACTACATAATGCAGAGTATATATGTGGCTATAACGACATAATGCAGAGTATTACTTTCGTATTTTATTTTATTTTGGGAGGATATTGAAATCGCCACTCTTGTTGACAATCAATAACATGTCAGGACCTTCACAGATGTTGATTAATATATAAAAAACATTGTTTCAAACACTTTTTTGGGACAGTTGTTTTTTCTGAACAATTTTGGATGTCTATCATAAAAAGTATTTGAATTTTCATAATACCCGGATGTTTTGAAAGAATCACACAGCCTGGATAGTCAGATATGAGCTGTTTTACAATTAATAGCTTGAAGTAATAAGCTAGAAATTACGACAGATTAATTCCTAATTACTTTCACCAGCAGCTCACCCGTTTGTCAATATCACCATGCTGAAGTTGCACAAATCTTGCACTGATTGCAGCAATATAACTCTGTTGATTAGAAAATGCAACTCTTCCTGCTCCTTTAGGATACTTCAACTCTGGATCAGTATCAATCCCTGCATAGCAAACTCCTCCATATAAACGATCCATAATCATTGCAAGTTCAACTGCAAGACAAATTCAAAAAAGATTTCAAAAATTGAATAAAAAAATGTTTGATAAACAAACTAGCATTCATTTAACTAGAATTTCATAGTTTTTGCTTATCTGTTAAACATACTTTCATCCCCCCCAAAAAAAAAGAAGAAACAAATTACCAGGAATATATCAATAACAATGCAATGCTCTAAATAGTCCAGAAATGTCAAAACCAGATAAGACTTTATATTCCCAAATTATTTTATAATTTATTTATATTAATGACAATTCCAACATAAAATTATTTCGTATTCACTTTTGTATTATCTTTTCTCAAAACTAAAAGTTAAAATAAATATTTGTTCTATAGATGCATATATCAACTACCTGCACGCAACGGTCTTGGTACACCTCCAACAAATATTGTTTTTCTTGGATCTAGTGGTTGTGATCCATCCATTACAAAATCAGAATCACTTAAATTCCATGGTCGAATCTGAACCTAGAAAACATATGGAGAAAAATGTTACATTAAATGTTTAAGCACTTCATTGTAATGTATGATAAAGAATCCAATACTAACTTCACCAAGCGTTTACCAGAAACACTCTTTATGTATACAATTCAATAAAATGTTAGCTACACCCACATAAATAAAACATTTCACAGAAAGAAAAAAACCAAATCATAAATGTTTGGTTATACTAACTTGTCTACTCTATTGAATCGTCTAGTGGATTCATTAAATAAAACATTTTTTAAAACCATTGAATCATAAATAAACATAACATAAGGGTTGAGGGAATAGGAAATCTATAAATTTTTATGAATATTAACATTACCAACTTGTGTTTATGTGCAATGGTAAAATATTAAAGAAAATGTTTTCTGTGATAAAATTTTTGGTTGATTCAAGGTTAAACAATACTGCCATAGTCGATAAATTCGGTAGTGGGATGTTACTTTTCTAATCATGTTTTAACTTAATGCAATTATTTTTCTGAATGACATTTTATATTCTTATCAATATCAATGACTTTTCAATACTGGAAAACAAGTTTTCTGATTTTCCAGGACCTGTGATAATCATGTTATTGCGAATACCGCTCTTATAAAAACTGAAATCCCATCCCAATCCATTCGGTCATTAGAATAAGCCAACTATGAAACACATTTTTCATAATCACAATATAATTATACTCAAAAGGTTTTTACTCAATACATATACAGGAATTCCAATATGACAAGTGACTAATTAATGGTTTGCAAGACCTACTGGTTTATCCTTCATTGTAGGGCTGGAAACACACCAATATAGTTTATCTTCATCCATTAAACATGCTTCAATGAGATGCTGCACAGACATTTCATCTTGAAATATCAAAAAGCAATATCCTGCAAGTAACAACATAGTATAATTAATACACAATCATTTATAAATAACCAGGGTTCTGCCCACGGTGGTCGGCACTGGACAGGGTCATCCAGCACTCAAAATATAAATACTACCATCCATCACTAAAATGTGCATTTGAACTTCAACTAAATAAAATTGTTAATGTATGTAACGATCCTTATTCATGATATATTTTATATAAAGACGATGACCAACTTGATACGTGAATTGGGTTAGTTTCTTTGTTTATATTGTGAATTCTCATCACTAATACAACGTCAACTATGATTGACTGAAGCGGAATGCAAACAACCAATGAAAAGCGAGGACACATTTAACCTTGGAACATCGCAATTAGGCTGGTTCACTTCCTCCGCTGTGAAGGGCAACAATGTGACAGCAGGGTTTCTGCCAGAAGGGTAGCAGGGTAGAAAAGCCTATCCTAAAATTTTCGAAAGGTAGAAAAGCCTACCCTGACAGCGATATACAAACAGCCCTTTTTTGGAGAAAAAAATAGCAGGTTATACTCCGCAAAATATGGAAAGTATATCGATCGTAGGAGGGTTAAATAGGCCTTCAAAATGAACAAAATACAGTGTCTAATTTTTTTCTGGGGGAGAATGCCCTCAGACACCCCTAACAGTGTAGTGGCGCTTAGCCACTTATGATTTAATTTTTGACTCCTACCCTAAAACAAAATCCTGGTGGAAACCCTGGACAGGGAACCAAACTACTACAAGCAGACACTGTCATCATGGCCAAGCGGCAAGTGAAACTACAATTTTTTTTAAATTGAAGTAGCAAAAATTCCCAAACAAAGTAGGTTTGCATTCATGGAAATTTATGCTCATATAGCCCTAAAATGCACACCAGAGAGGTCGTTTTCTAAAAACTCTGACCTGCGAGTTCCATCCTGGGCAGAACCCTGAATAACATACACATGTTAAACAAAACAGACAAAATTTAACCTGTAAATATAGTAAGAAATAGTAATTAAAAGAGTCTAGTTCTATCTTCTCCAGAATGATGCATGGAATGGGTAAAATAAGGTGAATCAATCAGACAATCCACCTCAATCTTCTGTTCTACTAAAGCTCAGATGAAACATATAGGTGAATAGTGGTATGTCCTCAGAACAAAAATGCCATATAACAGACTATTTGGAGCCATTTTGGTTTCCTACATCGTTTATAATTTGGTATCATAAAAAAATTTGTTTTAAATGTTTTAGTAATATTCTGTGTATCATTCTTACTTTAACCTTTAGTCAACTGAATTATTTTCAATGTTATTTCCCCTCAGCACTGTATTAATTTTTTTACAAACGTCACGTTGAGAGAGGGTTCTAGAAAATTACTTTTAATCACATATCATGAATAGAAAACTAAACAAAAACATAATATAACTGATGTACAGGAACCAATAAAACGTATAAATATTTTTTTGGGTTCGATTG